>CM049866.1:48318495-48323495 GCA_027474115.1 Schizopygopsis malacanthus | reverse complement strand
GCAGCCCTCATGCCCACACGGTCACTCTGGATTACAAGCAGCGGTTCTACAGCATCGATAACCTCGGTGGGTGCACTGCCACGAACAGCCAGTCATTACGTGTGTTTACAGACGCTTTACTCATGTTTTCCCCTCCAGATCCCAGTTCCCATTACGTCATCACCCTCAAGGCGTTCAACAACATGGGCGAAGGCATTCCCATCTACAACAGCGCCACGACGAGACCTCAGTCCGGTGAGACACACGAACACACTGACTGTACGGTACTGTTATTGTTGCAGCAGTCATAAGCAGCACGGGTATATTTGTAGCAATAGCCAACAATAAATACATTGTATGCGTCAAAATTATCAATTTTTCTTTTATGTCAAAAATCATTAGGAGATTAACCCCTTAAGAATCCAGCGTACCCCGCCGGCGGGACGCCTAGTGGTGACAGGGTAAAGTCGTCAGACACAAAAAGTCAACAAAAAAAAAGTTGGACATGTCATATATCCACGGAAAGCTGAGATTCTTTTGATTTCAACTATGTAAAGATACAATACAATTTTAAGTTTACAATTTTAAACACAGCATGTACAATCAGTGTCTTTATCGGACCACTTTTTATTGACATAATGCAGACATGCATGATAGTACAGACATACATAGGAATAACACAGTAGGGATGCAATATAACACCAATATAAGAAAAAAAAACACAAATTAAATAATGTACTATGTACAGAAATAGAAATATAGGAAAAAAAATGTATTTAGATGATAAATTATAAATATATATGTAATTTTAAAAGTGTACACATTTTGGATTCTATAAATAAATGTCACTATAATGTGTTTATGCTTCAGTTACTATGTGTCAGCAATTATTGACAGTGAATCTGGATGAGAAACTGAATAGCTCTAAGTGTAACCTTTCATTAGAGCCCAAAATGATGACTGTACATTAAAGCATTCAAGAATTACAGCATTGTATGTGTCGTTGTTACAAAGCGTCGCTTGGAGTCTCCCAAGTGTACTTTTTTTGGAAGCGTCTAGACATAAAATTAGATAAACGTGTAAAACACTAATTTTCTAATATATTGTTTATCAAATGGTAAATGTGGCTTGGTAAGGCTTCATTCTGTGATCCCAATGTATTTTCCAGTTCATTCCTCCCAGATATAGTCATCTGCAGGCTTATATTTACAAAACAAATGCAGGCGGAATTATTATTTTCTTTGTTTAGTGTATTCAAAGTGCTATTACTCAATATCAGTAAGACTTACAGTGATTCTGACTGTTGAGAAACAAACCTCAGAGTGTCACCTTTCAAAGGAGACCAACACCATGCATATCATCCAAATGACCCAAGAACAGCATGCAATTTACTTTGGGTATGCCTTTTTTAGGCGCTTTAGGCTAATTTTACAGGAATCGTAAAGGGTTAAGTAAAGATCATGTTCCATGAAGATATTTTGTAAATTTCCTACCATAAATATATCAAAACTTAATTTTTGATTAGTAATATGCATTGCTAAGAACTTCATTTGGACAACTTTAAAGACGATTTTCTCAATATTTAGATTTTTTTGCACCCTCAGATTCCATGTTTTCAAATAGTTGTATTTCAGAAAAAATATTGTCTTATCCTAACAAAAACCATACATCAATGGAAAGCTTATTAATTACATCTTATAAACCCTATGACTGGTTTTGTGGTCCAGGGTCACACATAACACGCTGAACTGTGTCTCTCTTGTATCTAGCATCAGACATGTTTGTGTTTTTGCTCTAGAGAGGAAGCGTGGTGTAAATCTGAAGCGCTTCAGGCTCTAGAAGTCAGTCTGACGTTGTTTTGTAGTGAAGAGAAAGGTGACAGATCCGTCAGTTCTGGCACACACAGGTGTGATGTGTGGCTTTACGACAGCCGAACGCCGCTGTTAGAGGTTTCCAGACCCCCTGCCGTCCTGTCAGGTGGAGATTCACGTCAGATCCCTCTCTGTAGACTTCACAGAAGTTTTCTGACTCCAAATGACCCAGAAATGAGTTCATGATCATTTATAGACGTTTTCTGCCGAGCCGGTGTTTTCTGTTGCTGTTGAAACAACAAAATCAGTGGATATTTTCACCGAAAAATTCTATTGATCATCGACGTGCTGTTAATTACAGGATCATTTAGACTCGCCCCTCTTAAATTAGCAAAAACACTGTAACAGGACAGATCATTATTATTATATTACTTATACAATTATTATTGTTATCATTAAATACTATTATAAAAAGTACTATTATAATTTTTACTAACCGTAAAATAGTATTATTGCAATATTAATATATTTTTGTAAATCAAATAATGTAAAAATACTTTGAATAATTATTATTTTAAAATTCTATTAGAAGTATTATTTTTATAAAAATTATTATTAATATCATTAGTATTTTTATTACTTTTATAAATAGTACTATTATTATTTTCCTTTATATTACAGTAAAATAGTATTATTGCAATAGTAATATATTTTTATATTTTATATTTTATAAATCAGATAATGTAAAAATACTTTGAATAATTATTATTATTTTTAGATTCTATTAGAATTATTATTTTTATTAAAATTTATATTAATATAATTATTATTTGTATTACTTCTATAAATACTACTATTATTATTTTCCTTTATATTACAGTAAAATAGTACCATTGCAATAGTAATATATTTTTATATTTGATCTTTCTTTTGTATTTTTATAAATCAAATAAAGTAAAAAAATATTTTGAATAATATTAATAATTATATTATTATTATTATTATTATTAAACACTGTTATAATATTTCTTTTTAAATACTATTAAATACTAAATATTTAAGTATTTTACAGTATAGTAGTAGTATTGTGATTTTTTTTCTTGTCTTTTAATGTGATATTTTGAATAATAATAGTTATTATTATTATTATTTCTGCTCAACACGCTGAAAAGGATGATTTAGTCAGCAAGTACCAAACATTTCTATTGTCAGTGCATCACTGTGTACTTGATTTTATCTTTTTACAATCTGAGAAATGAGTTGCAATTCGTTTCTGTGGTAATTGTTTACATTTTTATTTCTTATTGTCTTTAAATAGAATTTTTCCTGTATGTCTTTAAACATAATCCATGACTTGTAATAGAAATCGTCCATTTGACACCAATTATAATCAATGTTTTTTTTGCATATATACTGTTTTAAATTCAAAACGGAGCTTTTTAATTCTAATAATATCTTTCTTTCTCTTTTTCATTCATTTTTCCTCTCACTCATTCATTTTATGTTGTCTAACCCTGATCAATCCTTCCATATTCTTTAAACCCATGTGATTTTGTTTATCACGATGCTGTCAGACCCCATAGACCCTGATATTGATTTTTATGAACTCTTTAATAACCCATACACCCCAGCGCCCGACCCCACACCCATGCTGCCCCCGGTGGGCGTTCAGGCCACCGTCCTCAGCCACGACACCGTCAAAGTCAGCTGGGCCGACAACTCGCTCGCCAAGAACCAGAAGATCACGGACTCCAGATATTACACCATCCGCTGGAAGACCAACGTCCCCGCCAACACCAAATACAAGGTATCACCATAATGCTCTGAAACTACAACTAAAGTCAAATTAAAGTAAAATAAATAATGAAATTATTTCAGCCAGATGCATTTGTAATTTGCATTTAATTTGCTAAAATAACTCAAACTGAAATAGAATAATAGTAAATAAATACATATATAGAGAGAGTTAAAAAAAAAATACAAAAACACAAGAAAATTACTAAAACTTTGAGAAGATTTAAAAATAAAAACTAATTCAAAAATAGCTCAATGATAGTAAAATAACACTGATTCTGTATTTCAGTCCACTATATAGCGTTTCAAGGTTCTTTATTATTCGTCACATACATAATCATACAGGGTATAATCAGTAGTGAAATGTAAGTCAGGACAGGTCCGCTCAATGGACAGTGCAAAAAAAACAATGAGACATAACACAAGAGAATATATATAAATATAGGTGAGAATAAAAATGAAAATAGGAACAAATAATAAAATAAAATGTGCAATGAGATAAAATGTGCATTACAGTATACTGTGGATTAATAAATAATAATATAAACACGGATGTGCGAGAGGAATGTGCAAACAGGTTGTACCGGGTATGTACACGTGACGCTCGTGATGTGTTTTGTGATGCTCGGAGCGCCCTCTAGTGTTCACTCTCTCAGAATGCATTAAATACCGGTTTGGAATGGAATACTTGTGCTTACTGCATACTACATACTATGCACTATATATTGTTGAATAGTCATATGTGTGACCGTATGCGGAGATGAACTGTGTTTCTGGTGTTTTGTCAGATGGCGAACACCACGTCTCTGGTTCATACGGTAACGGCTCTGAAGCCCAACACACTTTATGAGTTCTCCGTTATGGTGACGAAGAGCCGCAGGAGCAGTACGTGGAGTATGACGGCCCACGGCACCACCTCTGAGTCCAGTAAGATCACACACACTCACACAGCGTTTGACTATTATACAGAAATACATTACATTTTCTCTAAAATATTTTATCTTTCATAAAAAAAAAAAAAATAAAATGTATAGCCGTTTAATCTAGTTTTATCTCATTAAACATACATGCACCAGTTTTTCCACACAGGTTCATTTCAGGTTCATATATTTCATAATTTAATATCATTCTTCTGTAAATGTTGTAAAAACATGGGTTTTCTCAACCTGTGCACATTTTTTTTATATATATATAAAAAATTAATGTGATGAAGTACATGAAATAAAAAAACAGATGTTTAGTTTTTAGGATGCATGCAAAATGAGAAATTACATTTTTTTCTAAAAATAATTTTACATTGGTTTTTCAGCACAAATCAGATTCAACATTTTCTCGACCCTCATCAACAAATCCCTTTACAGTTACATCCATTCATTTCTATAAGAGCTGGAAATTGACAAGTAAAATTATATATAT
>CM049866.1:48303495-48313495 GCA_027474115.1 Schizopygopsis malacanthus | reverse complement strand
TACAAAGATAACGCAAGCAAATAGAGCACGTCATTGATTGTCCCGTGCACCATCTCAGCCTGTTTTCATGTGCTGAGTGAAGCGCAGCAAGACTAAACCCAAACCGAGTGAGCTTAATCTTAATGCCAATGCTGTGACAAACAATGGCAGTGATGTCGTGCTGTCTTTTAAGACGGCATATATTTGCATATTGCATATATCCTTCCTAGCCGCAGCCTCATTATACATTATTCTAAAATTACATCATTAAAAATTATTATAAGTCTAATGCATTAAATCTAACAGTTCAATCTGATTTGACTAAATATTTGCATCTGCTTTCTATTTAATTATGTTTCATAGAGTATAGGCAACATACTGAGAATGTTTATATTTTATGTATTTACTTATTATGTGTATATATATATATATATATATATATATATATATATATATATAATTATCGTTAAAATAGTAGCAAAATAAAATATTTACCTAAATAAATGTAGAAAATATAGTTTATAAATATAAAAAATATATTATATAAAATGTATTAAAATGATATAACATTTAATAATTTCATATAAAAATATTTAAAAAAAGAATTATACTTTTCTATTATTATTATTAATAAACTATTGAAACCACTGAAAGCTAATTACAAAGTTAAATCAATCTTTTTATTCATTATAGTTATTCATTACCAACTGTTATTTTATTTTGGATTTATTGTTTTGTTTTCAGAACTATGATTTAAATGTAGTTAAAATAAAAACTACAACTATATATTTATGTGATGCGCAGAGGTGCTGAGCGTTGTTCCTGTGGCTCAGTGGTAGAGCATTGCGTTAGCAGCGCAAAGGTTGTGGGTTCGATTCCCACACTGACACATACTGACAAAAAATGTATAACCTGAATAAGTCGCTTTGGATAAAAGCGTCTGCTAAATGCATAAATGTAAATCTAGAAGTAGGGATGCTGTCTAGGCAGGCAGAATACAGCAAAGCAGCTCACTACGTTTTGGAACAGATGTGTTGTGCTGTGTTGTCATGGTAACCTCACTGTGTGTGTGTGTGTGTGTGTGTGTGTGTGTGTGTGTGTGTGTGTGTGTGTGTGTGTGTGTGTGTGTGTGTCTCAGCTGTGATCAGCGCTCACCCCATCCATTCCCTCGATCATCTTCATCACCATCATCATCACTATCACCTCCCGCCGCGTGGCTATCTTCATCACCAGATCAGCCTGAGAGCGCCTGCCACCCCCACCCCCACCTCCGCTGGAGGTGAGACAGTCTCAGACAGATTTATCATGTGTGGTTCTTCAGACCTTTAAATCCGCATATTACTCCGATTCTTTGGACACGGTACCATGTTACTGTGAGTAATGTATCTACTTTAGAGCGCTTCGATGAGCTTTGTGTATGCTCCTGAAATACACGTTGAGAAAGATGTGAAGCATTGTTTTTGTTAATATGACTCATCATAAACAGTCTCTTTTATAAGGGTTATCATGTGCTTCTTAAGCAAACAAAGGTTAAATGTAATATCATCGCAATAGTGACTTATGTGTGTTTTTATCCTGTGGGGATACCCGCTCTGACGTCCCGATCTATTTCATATTACGATGTGAAGTCCGATTCAAATGATTTTTGGATCAAATACACGTATACAGTACATAGCAGGTTGTTGACTACACGTACACACTGCACTAACACATCTGCTATCAGACACCATAATGCACATCCACTATCATGTGTATACTTTACCTTTGCACAACTATCTGCTGTTAATTTATAATCTGTTGCACCTTCACATATTACTTCATAGATGTGGACATAATGTGATGTGTACATACGGTGTATAATGTTTGATAACTGTATGCTTTATAGTCTGTGTGTACTGAGTATATGTATGTGTATTTTGCAATTGTCTTCTGTACACTGTAAATATGTACTGTCCATATGTAAATTGTTGTGTTTGTCTGGAGCACGCTCTTAAGAAAGATGTGAAGCACTTGTTTTTGTGTATTGATATGACTCATCATAAACAGTCTCTTTTAATAGAAAAAGAATAGAGAAAGTTAGAGGCCGTTTTTCCGCTTTTGTCTAATCTGTATAATAAATAAAAAGAAAACAAATAGATAAAATGCAAAAAGATTAGAAAAGCTTGTTAGTTTTTTTTTTAAGAATATCGAATCTCAATAGAGAGTGCTAAGATGTGTGAGGGTAAAATAAAGATGAAAGAGATCCCGTGAACCCGCTTTTACGTCCCGATCTATTTCTTGAAGATGGCAAGGATTCAGCTGCTGGGATTCACGAGTTTGCAGGTCACCAGATGGGAACAGTGAATCAAAGTCCCTGAAAGTGATTTTGATACGCGATCAAATAGCTTTAGGATGCAGTATACAGTACATAGCAAGGTTCGTTGGACTACGCGCACACACTGCACTAACGCATCTGCTATCTACTGGAGGACATACATTTGAAGCACATCTACGACACTGCATATGCATAATTTAGGTAAAGGGTGCACCTTGCACAAGCCAATCTACTGGTAAATTTATAATCTGTTGCACCTTCAATATTACTATGTATAGATGTGTACATACGGTGTATAATGTGTATCGATTAACTAAGTATGTCTTTAATTAGAAGACGCTGTGTGTACTGAAAGCCATATGTATAAAAAAGTCGCATTGTTGAAAAAACTGATTTTTTTTTCTGCACTATGCTGGAGCACGCTCGTCAGAATTTCACTCACCAAGAGCACTTGTGCTGTAGTGATTGACAATGGAAAGAGAAAGTGATTTGATTTGATTTAGTAGACTTTCATGGCACTGATATTTTGTGGACTGTATGAACCTAGCTAGATAGTTATTGCACTTAGGGGTGAGAACGGTCTTCGAACTAGGCCGAGGCTGACAGTTTGTCAGACGACCCCCGGGATGGGAAACACTGAATTCAAGCTACAGCACACTGTGATTGGGACGGGAGAGAATGGTGGCGCATTTAGCATCGGTGATATGGGCGGGGGAATAGATATCCAACTTTACACACAAATATACCTTTTATATAAATAAACTCTAAACGTGTATATTTTAATTCTGAACTCAGCTGTCTCTTTATGCTCTCCTCCTGTTTGCTGTGGTGTGGCTGGTTAAGTGAATGACGCAGTCCGTGATGGATCAGATTGAGTTCATTCAAACGGCTTAAAGAGGTCTATGTTGGTAATACAATCGGGCAGGACATCCAAACGCTCACCTATCATTCATCAACCTCAAATATGGCTAAATTTCATCTGAAAGCATGTATGTCAGTAGCAACTTATACATGGCCGCTCAATATGACTTTGATAACCTAGAGAAATGTGACACTGCTATTGAAGTGTTGAATTTACATGATGATTTTGAGCGAGAAACTTCGAAACTCAGTCTTTGAGAAATATATCTATAGAGAGTGAAATGTCAAAAAAATATAAATAGAAGACGTGTGTGTTAGCATGGATGATTTACATGAAATAGTAATCTGTGCAACACTGTGCATAATAAGATGGCATTTCAGTGTCAATATAATGAAATCAAATTTATTAAAACGACATTTTGAGTTTTTATTCACACATTTTTAATAAGGTGGGCACGCTGTGATCTGTACTATATTTTTACTGTAATTGACAGTTATCGGCAAAAAAAACAACAACAACACGGGAGTGGGAGGGAATGGGAGTCATTCTTCTGGGAGTGGAACGGGATTTTCCTCCAGTTTTTTCATGGGATTGTGGCGGGAAGAGATTAAAGTTTGTGATGCATTCTGGAAACAGGAGATGAGCCCCTGTGTCTGTGTGTGTGTGTGTGTGTGTGTGTGTACGCGTGCCACCTGTGCTTGAGAAACCCGTGTCTCAAAGACTTACTTTTAGTCATTATTTGGGTAGCACACATATTCTGAATGCCTTCGTGCAGAATTCAAATGAGCGTACATGTGTGTGTTTAATCTAGATTAAAAAAATTAATCTATGCCCACCACTAATATATACGCGTGCGTGTGTGTGTGTGTGTGTGTTTGTGTGTATATATACATGTGCATGCATTCGTGCGTGCGTGCGTGCGTGCGTGCGTGCGTGCATACGTGTGTGTGTGTGTGTGTGTGTGTGTGTGTGTGTGTGTGTGTGTGTGTATACGCGTGCGTGCGTGCGTACATGTGTGTGTGTGTGTGTGTGTGTATACAATTGTATTGTAGTATTTTAGTCATTTCTGTGTGTTTTCTGTGTGTAGAATCTGTGAGGAGTCAGCCTGCACCTGAACCTCCGGTTGCTCCCGGTCAGCCCAGCACCACAGCTGAACTGCAGAAGACCGAGGCGGTGATCGAAGAGGACGAGCCGCCCAGTATAAACCCACCGACGGCCCATGTTCGGCCCACACACCCGCTCAAGAGCTTCGCTGTGCCAACCGTCACCGTTTCCACCCATAACCCGCCCACCTATGAGACCGCATTACCCAGCACCCCTCTGCTGGCACAGCCAGGTCTGTTTAAAACAAACATACATACCCAAAAACCACTGTGGTTGATAGTTTCACATGTTGTGGAGCTCATAGCATGTTCGTCTGTGTTTCAGTGCCCGGCGTGAAGACGGCGTCTATCGGGACACTAAATCGAGTGCGAGCTCCGATGGCAGTAACGGTCCCCAGTGCACCTGACCAATCAGAAACCAGCAAGATGCTGGACATGGTGAGAGTAATGTAGAGGTTGACCGCACCGGCACACTGTTTCAGTAAATACTTCATTATCATTACATTCACATCAGTGCCATTTCAGTGTTATTTCATACTATTATAGTTTATATTCATATTTAGAATTAGCTTTTATTTTTTGTATTTTCAGTTTTTATTTTATTTTCAGGTTCAGTGCCATTTCAGTAGCTTTAGTATTTCATACTATTATAGTTTATATTCATATTTTGAATTAGCTTTTATTAGCTTTTTTTTCTATTTTCATTTTATTTATTTTTTTCATGTTCTTTTATGTGCATTTGTGATATTTTCCCGTTTCAGTTAATATATTACTAATTTAGTTTATTTTATCTCAGTTTTAGCTTTAGTACAGTTTTTACTGTGTATATATATATATATACACACACATATTAGGGTAGTGAATCTTTGGATAAACAGCGAATCGATTCGATTCTCGATTCATAAGGTTTTGATTCAAGAACGATTTTTGCAAATTCAGAACGATTCGATACAATCCACAATTAAATTTGATGCAATTCAATTAACGATTTGATTCGTGTGTGTGTGAAATGAAATTGTAGTACGATGAACTGCAGTTTCATTTCAGATTATTTCAATTAAAATATTTTAAGAGTTTTAGTTTTAGCGAACAGTAACAACCCTGGTAATAAGAAATTATATTTTGCATAAAGAAAATCAAGCCTGATTTTAGATTTTTTTACATTGTAATATTTTTTATGACAAATCAGCAGATTATTAATTTAATATTAAATCAATAGATTATAAATACATTCTTTAAATTCTCATTATTTTATGTTATAAAATATCTCAACTCTCAACATGTTTTTTTTATTAATTGTGTTTAAATATATGATATATTTTGTAGTCCATATATATTTGCAATTTTTTTTCAATTTTCATTCACATTTAAATTTGGTTAAAAACATTCATATGAATTGTAGTAAAATAGCTAAATTATAAAAAAATTTTTTTTAAAGTGTGATGTTCTATTATATGAAAGTTTGAATGCGTGTTTAATTTTGTATTTCTCCTATTTCTTCTTTTTTCACTGGCTGGCTTAATTTGAATTGTTTTGTCTGTGTGTGTGTGTGTCTAATTTTTAATAACGAATAACTCCAAAAATGAAATGCAAATTATGATTAATTAATTTGTTATTTATGCTACACTTCTGAAACGCATGCGCTTTTGTTTGTTTTGTTGTAGGTTGCTCTGTAGCGTCTTTCTTTCTTTATACTCTCATCTCACCAAACCCATTTCCCTCCTCCTCCTCCTCCTCCTCCCTTCCTCTTTCTGCTTGTTTTGTTGGTTCCGTTGCATCCCTCAATCCTAACTCTAACACGGCTCGTCTGGCATGGCTCTCTCTCTCTCTCAGACGTATGAGACGGATGAACTCTCAGAGGAGATGGCCCACCTGGAGGGTCTGATGAAGGACCTGAACGCCATCACCACAGGCTGAAGCGCTGCGATCACACACGGCTGAACCGCGTCCTCAGGAACAACCAGGACATGTGAATGAACACTGATCTCAGATCAGCGCTTCATCTTCTCCATCCTGCATGGCAGACAAATCTGTAAAACGATGAAAACTCAATGCCATTTTCTCAACTCCGTTCCACACAGAAAACGTGTTTTTAATGTTTTTTGGAGGATTGTATTTACGTATTCCATATTTTTAGCCTGTGTTAGTTTTCATTGTGTATATGATCATTTTAGGACTTTTATTTCTTAGGGCGAAACCTCACATGCTCAAACATTGGGCTTCATTCGTGAAATGCAAACAGAATAATTTTGTGTAAATTATGCGTAAAACCATTCTTATGTAAATTGTTGCATTCAAAACAAAGCAAAATTTACATGATGGACGATTTACACCATAATTTATACGTGGATCCATTTTCACGTGAATATTGTATTCAGAAAAGCGTTATTGCGTAAATTGTCAAAACATAATCTTAGTCGTTGTGTGTGTGTGTGTGTGTGTGAGTGAGTGAGTGTGTGTGTATACGCGTGCGTGCGTGCGTGTGTGTGTATACGCGTGCGTGCGTGCATGCGTGCGTGCATGTGTGTGTGTGTATACGCGTGCGTGTGTGTGTATATACGCGTGCGTGCGTGCGTGCGTGCGTACGTGTGTGTGTGTGTATCATTTGAATTGAATGCCACGATTTACATAAGAGCAGTTATTGAACAATTTGCAAATAACATACAATTATTTGTTTGCTCATGAATGTCTCATGGACTTTTTTGCAGTGTCTTGCATCATGTTTAAATCTCTCGTCTCAGACGCCGGTAGCATTCAAAGTCTGAATATGCATTGGAAAAGTCCACATGGACAAAGATTTACGACCATCTTAATTCAGTCCCAATCAGTGACGTTGATGTCTGGTGCTTCAGAAACTCCTCAGACGTGTGTTTGTGAGAACGGAGAGCAAATGAACCGCTTCCTCTTCCTCAGGACCCTGACGCCTGTTTTTGGGGGCCTTGGAGATTCATCATGAAGGAGTTTAATGCCAAGTGACTCAGATTTTTGTACTTTGAGAGGCATATAAATATATATATATGATGAACTGCAAATGTTTGCTTACGTGAATACTTTGTACACTCTCAAAAAGGACAATTTTTATATATATATATTCATCTTTCGGTTGTTTTTTTATATGAAGATGACACATTGCTTTGTAAACATTTTCCATGTAAGTTATGAACGGTTAAATATTCTGCGTTGTGTTTTCACCGTGCTGTTTAGCCAATCCCTTCTCCCAAAGAATTAGTGAAAGAAATATCAGCGACGAACTCTGCCTTGCTCGTGTACAGTTTCTCACGTCATGAATGTTAATGTGGCTGTAACAAGGTCTGCTTATGAATACAATTGTTGTTTGTGTTTACAATAACGGGAGAAGATTTAAAAAAAAAAAAAAAACAGACACCAAACCATGTTGTATGGCCGGTGTACCGTCATTTGCACTTTTTATATTTTGGATTTGAAATGAATCGCTGATGCCATGTGAAATATGAACCTATTTTATGTAACAATGATGTCACAAGTAAACGGCTGGTTTCAAAGACATTTAACTGTTGTTTATTTTGTTACATTATTAAATAAGACCATATTTAACTAACTTTATACTTCAGAAACTTGTTTTTCAGTTGAAGAAAAGTGAAACGATTAAGTTATTTTACAATGTATTGTAGCTCATTACGTTTAAATCAATGCTGATTTTGTACTCTGCTCATTTCAGACATCTAGAAGGTCACTGATGGATAAAAGGTAGATCAATGAAAGAGTTATGGACCAAATACAAAGCCCTGTGGGACACCGCTGGCTAAAAACAAAGAACATGGGCCTTAAGTCTGGAAAAGGGTTGAATTTACATAATTGTATCATCAGTTCCACAAACATAATTTGTTCATATAACTTCATGGTAGTTATTTCGGAGTGATCCAATTAAGGGGTCTTAATTTGTTATGATTTATTCAGTTTCATATTTTTTGTCACAATGCTACATTTTAATATTGTATCATTAGCTAATTAACTATTAGTAGTAGCCCTTTATTGTCACTTAGTCAGAAGTACCAGTGAAATAAGCCATCAACCTGCCCATACATAACATACATACAGGACAGGAAGACAGGGAATTGAAGAAAATTACAGCATAACAGGAGGAAAGTGAGGAGAAAAAAAATAACCCCCAGACTATGCTCCTTGGGGAGTACAGTGTGAGAACAGGAAAAACACCTCAGCAGAAGCACATAAACCATAGACACACTTTGCAACAGGGGAAGTGATCCAGCTCCAGCAGGCAGCCGTCCGGACCCGCGGCCGTTCTCGGCGCTGGCCACAGACCCGCCTGTCAGGCTGGCGGGTTCAAAGCGACGGAGGCGAGGGATGGCGGGAGGCAAGTGAGTGCATATGTTTGTGTGTGTGTGTAGTAATCAATGTCTGTAGAATGGGGGAGGGAGCAAGAGCATCTCACTGCAGTGTTCTTTCCCAGGCATACATTTCCAACAACGACCTTGCCGGGCATTGCTGGTACGGGGGAGCCAAAAAAGATAAGATTGCGATTGTTTAGGCGAGTAGCCGCATTCCAAAACAGCTACTCTCTTTGTCCATTCTGGTCTCGATCATCAATTTTTCTCTGCAAAGCCGTGAGCTTCTCCTTGGTAGAATCCATATTGCGGTTAATAGTCTCAGTCTCAATGCTGACCGCTCTTCCCACAGCTTCAATCATACAGGCAGCCTTGTGGGGCTTTGGACAGCTGTACCCGTTTTCTGAATTCTTCGATAACCCAGGGCAAAGCCTAATCCAATCAGCAAAATACCTGTTATCATGGTTCCGAATAGGTAGATATCTTCAGATGGTGTCAATAGCGTTGAGAGACCAGTTGATCAAATCCATAATTTCTCAGTTTGAAGAGCGTCTCTCAATAGATCAGACAATACTGGAGAGCAAGCAGGGAAAATAGGGAAGGACGGGGAGTGAAAAATGCGACCGCTTCCGTTGAGAGCCAAACGAGAAAGCTATTAGCTAGCAATAGCACATTGGCAAACTAAACACTGAGCATTAAATGCCCTTGAGTAAAGCAGGTTTCTGAATAGCAACAACTAAACATTAAACACTCAAGTCATCCATCATTTTGCTTAAAAACACAATCCGTCATTTCTACATTTGTGCTCTATATTAAGTTCCATGCAAAGCATGCTGGGAACTAGTGTTAGTTGTCAAGCGCTGCTGAACCTGCTTGATAGTTTCACATTCACCTACATCATGTAATATAGTAGACATTTTAGAGAACTGTGTTTATTGAAATCAGTCAAGTTTGGAAGAAAAAACTATTCTGTTGTGTAGATCTCAAATAATATTACTTAGCACATATGACAATATGCTTTCACGTTTTTTTTATTTTAATGTATCTACAACCTAATAAAGGATATCTGCAATGCCTTGTGTTTGATATGAACACAAGACTAAGAATGCAATGCTTTAATATCATAAATAAAAATGACTGACAAAATGTGTTAATCAGAAAACAATTTATTTGCTCAAAACAAAAAAACAAGTACTTGCAGAGTTGAAAAATATCTTCTGATCTCATCTGACAAAATGATATAACCCTTTCCAGCAAGCAGCATTTTGTGAAGCAAACCATTTCACCCATCTGTTTCAAAAGTTCAGGGCTTTCTAAGACTAAAATCAAAATCACCCATGTACATTTAAGTACTAATCAAACTATTTTCATTTGACGGTTTACAATCAGTAGCCTAAAATAAACTTGTGCACATGGG
>CM049866.1:48280995-48298495 GCA_027474115.1 Schizopygopsis malacanthus | reverse complement strand
GGTGTTATATTGCATCCCTACTGTGTTATTCCTATGTATGTCTGTACTATCATGCATGTCTGCATTATGTCAACAAAAAGTGGTCTGATAAAGACACAGATTGTACATGCTGTGTTTATTGTATCTTAAACTGGTTTACATAGTTGAAATCACAAGAATCTCAGCTTTCCGTGGATATATGACATGTTAAAAAAAAATATATATATATTTTTTTTTTGTGTCCAACGACTTTACCCTGTTCACCACTAGGCGTCTCGCCGGCGGGACGCCGGTACGCTGGATTCTTAAAGGGTTAATGGAAGATACGTGAGAAATCAAGCATGTTTCTATCAGCGCTTCAAAGGCTGACTTTAAGAGGAAAACAAAGCAAGAAGTTTAAAGAGCGAGAAGACGTACTTCAGACAGGAAGCAAGCGTTTTAAAGGAAGTCCAGCAGCAGAAAAGCGTCAAAGAGACAGAAGAGAACGTCACACGGGAGAAACACAAACGACCAGCTCAGAGGAGTCTGGGTGAAATATTCCTTTAATACTGCCGAACTCTGGCCTAATTAAACATCACTAATGAACTGTAAAGCAGAATGTACCTGTTGCCCCATCTCGGGATGCCGACGCTCTGAATCACAGACACGGCGATCTGAGCGAAGAAAATGAAGAAGAAGAAGAAGAAATTGAAGGAGCTGTCAGACCTGAAAGAGAAGGAAATACACGCATCATTGACAATGAAACTAAATGCAAATATTCAATTAAAAATCTTCTGAACATCTGAAATGTTGTCTTGGCAACTAGCTGAATATAAAACTACATTTAAATTTAATTGAGCTTCACTGTTTACAAAATATGTTTTGGCTAGAAAAATATAGATATTTTTGCCCACATCGAACATTTTAAATATTTAAGATGTGCAAATCCTGTTGATTTCTATGATTCCACTTGAAGTTTAGATTTTAATGTGTTTTTGTTGTTGTGTGTGTGTGTGTGTGTTGTGGTTGTTAGGGTTGTGTGTGTGTGTGTGTGTGTGTGTGTGTGTGTTGTGTTTGTGTGTGTGTGTGTGTGTGTGTGTGTGTGTGTGTGTGTGTTGTGGTGTCTGTGTGTGTGTGTGTGTGTGTGTGTGTGTGTGTGTTGTGGTGTGTGTGTGTGTGTGTGTGTGTGTGTGTGTGTGTGTGTGTGTGTGTGTGTGTGTGTGTGTGTTGTGGTGTGTGTGTGTGTGTGTGTGTGTCCGTGTGTGCGTGTGTGTATATGTGTCTGTGCGTCCCTGCGTGCGTGCTTTTTTTTACATGCAGATTAAATACTGATGAGCAGAATTTAATTTAAATTTTTATAATTTTATAATTGCCATTTACATTTAATATTATAATTGATTATAATTTGAATAATTATCATATTTATGGAAATATATTAAAGCTATTTTAGTAATTATTTTAGATAGAGATATTTTAATACAATAAAATTAAATACATTTAATAAAATTAATTAAAATGTATTAAAAAAGAACAAAATATTAATACAACACTATAATTGTATACAAATAATTCAGAGAATCTCATAATAACATATTCATAATAGAGTCTCAAAATTAAAGATGTCAGACATAAAACTGAAACTAAATATGTTCAAATATTAAAATTGACTAAAACTGAAATAAATTAAAGCTAAATAATCTAAATATAAAAAAATGAAAATTAATACAATTTTAACTAAAATAAAATGTAAAATATAAAAATAAAGGCTAATTCTAAATATTAATAAACACTATAATAGTATACAAATATTCCAGAGAGCCTCATTATAACGGTCTCATAACAAAGTCTCAAAATTGAAAATATAAAATAAAGGCTAATTCTAAACATCAATAAACACTAAAACAGTATAGAAATATTCCTGATGAAGTCTGAAACCTGTAGAGAGTGTCAGAAGTGCATCTGGTGGCAGCTGGCGTGATGTGTGGACACAGACTGACCTGAAGGCTTTATAGGCGGGTCTGAACCAGCAGAGGAAGGAGCAGGGAGCGAACAGGATGAACCAGAGGATGGACAGACCGAAGTCCACGCCTGCATCTGTGCTAGTGGTGAACTCAGCGAGACAGGCCAGGACGTTCAGAAACAGAGTCACACACTGCCCTGCAAACACACACACAGCTCACATTAAACCAGAGCCACACGGCAGTCTGATTACATACAGTATCTGTCAAACACACACACACAGCTCACACTAAACCAGAGTCACACGGCAGTCTGATTACATACAGTATCTGTCAAACACACACACACAGCTCACATTAATCCAGAGTCACACGGCAGTCTGATTACATACAGTATCTGTCAAACACACACACACACAGCTCACATTAAACCAGAGTCACACGGCAGTCTGATTACATACAGTATCTGTCAAACACACACACACAGCTCACATTAAACCAGAGTCACACGGCAGTCTGATTACATACAGTATCTGTCAAAACACACACACACAGCTCACATTAAACCAGAGTCACACGGCAGTCTGATTACATACAGTATCTGTCAAACACACACACACAGCTCACATTAAACCAGAGTCACACGGCAGTCTGATTACATACAGTATCTGTCAAACACACACACACACAGCTCACATTAAACCAGAGTCACACGGCAGTCTGATTACATACAGTATCTGTCAAACACACACACACACAGCTCACATTAAACCAGAGTCACACGGCAGTCTGATTACATACAGTATCTGTCAAACACACACACACAGCTCACATTAAACCAGAGTCACACGGCAGTCTGATTACATACAGTATCTGTCAACACACACACACACAGCTCACATTAAACCAGAGTCACACGGCAGTCTGATTACATACAGTATCTGTCAAACACACACACACAGCTCACATTAAACCAGAGTCACACGGCAGTCTGATTACATACAGTATCTGTCAAACACACACACACAGCTCACATTAAAGTCACACGGCAGTCTGATTACATACAGTATCTGTCAAACACACACACACAGCTCACATTTGATTACATACAGTATCTGTCAAACACACACACACAGCTCACATTAAACCAGAGTCACACGGCAGTCTGATTACATACAGTATCTGTCAACACACACACACACAGCTCACATTAAACCAGAGTCACACAGTCACACAGGCAGTCTGCATTACATACAGTATCTGTCACACACAGCTCACATTAAACCAGACACACAGCTCACATTAAACCAGAGTCACACGGCAGTCTGATTACATACAGTATCTGTCAAACACACACACACACAGCTCACATTAAACCAGAGCCACACGGCAGTCTGATTACATACAGTATCTGTCAAACACACACACACACAGCTCACATTAAACCAGAGTCACACGGCAGTCTGCAGTATCTGTCACACACACACACAGCTCACATTAAACCAGAGTCACACGGCAGTCTGATTACATACAGTATCTGTCAACACACACACACAGCTCACATTAAACCAGAGTCACACGGCAGTCTGATTACATACAGTATCTGCAGCTCACATTAAACCAGAGTCACACGGCATTACATACAGTATCTGTCAAACACACACACACAGCTCACATTAAACCAGAGTCACACGGCAGTCTGATTACATACAGTATCTGTCAAACACACACACACAGCTCACATTAAACCAGAGTCACACGGCAGTCTGATTACATACAGTATCTGTCACACACACACACACAGCTCACATTAAACCGGCAGTCTGATTACATACAGTATCTGTCAAACACACACACACAGCTCACATTAAACCAGAGTCACACGGCAGTCTGATTACATACAGTATCTGTCAAACACACACACACACACACAGCTCACATTAAACCAGAGTCACACGGCAGTCTGATTACATACAGTATCTGTCAAACACACACACACAGCTCACATTAAACCAGACACACGGCAGTCTGATTACATACATCTGTCAAACACACACACACAGCTCACATTAAACCAGAGTCACACGGCAGTCTGATTACATACAGTATCTGTCAAACACACACACACAGCTCACATTAAACCAGAGTCACACGGCAGTCTGATTACATACAGTATCTGTCAAACACACACACACAGCTCACATTAAACCAGAGCCACACGGCAGTCTGATTACATACAGTATCTGTCAAACACACACACACAGCTCACATTAAACCAGAGCCACACGGCAGTCTGATTACATACAGTATCTGTCAAACACACACACACAGCTCACATTAAACCAGAGCCACACGGCAGTCTGATTACATACAGTATCTGTCAAACACACACACACAGCTCACATTAAACCAGAGTCACACGGCAGTCTGATTACATACAGTATCTGTCAAACACACACACACAGCTCACATTAAACCAGAGCCACACGGCAGTCTGATTACATACAGTATCTGTCAAACACACACACACAGCTCACATTAAACCAGAGCTACACGGCAGTCTGATTACATACAGTATCTGTCAAACACACACACACAGCTCACATTAAACCAGAGCTACACGGCAGTCTGATTACATACAGTATCTGTCAAACACACACACACAGCTCACATTCACACGGCAGTCTGATTACATACAGTATCTGTCAAACACACACACACAGCTCACATTAAACCAGAGCACACGGCAGTCTGATTACATACAGTATCTGTCAAACACACACACACAGCCACACGGCAGTCTGATTACATACAGTATCTGTCAAACACACACACACAGCTCACATTAAACCAGAGCCACACGGCAGTCTGATTACATACAGTATCTGTCAAACACACACACACAGCTCACATTAAACCAGAGTCACACGGCAGTCTGATTACATACAGTATCTGTCAAACACACACATGACATCATCTTTTATTCAGCATTCATTTACATTACATTTAGTCATTTAGCAGACGCTTTTATCCAAAGAGACTTACAAATGAGGACAATAGAAGCAATCAGAACCAACAAAAGAGCTATAACAAGTCTCAGTTAGCTTAACATGTTAACATTAGCTTAACAATGTTCCTGTGGCTCAGTGGTAGAGCATTGCGTTAGCAGCACAAAGGTTGTGGGTTCGATTCCCAGGAAACACACATACTGACAATATAAATGTATAGCCTGAATGTACTGTAAGTCACTTTGGATAAAAGCGTCTGCTAAATGCGTACATTTCAATTTAACACAGGACACGTAGCAAGGGTTTTTAATGATATAATAAAAAGAAAAGGGATAAAATAGAACAAGAATAGAGCAAACTTGTGTTAGAGGCTGTTTTTGTTTTAGTTCATTGTGTAATAAATAAAAAGTAAACAAATAGAATACAAAAAGATTAAAGAAGCTAGTGTTATTTTTTATCAAAGAAAACAAGCAGTTAGTAGATGAATAGAGTGCAAGTCTAAAAGGGGTACGTTTTTTTGTAAGAATAGAATTATAATCGAGTGTGCTAGAGTTAGATGGTCAAATAAAGATTATATACGTCTAATAATGCATGTTTTCATATCAGTACTGTTATGTTAACTAAAACTGATGAACTACCAAATAGTAAGTAAAAACTATTAAAATTGTTTTAGATAAAATAAAATCTAAATATTACATGGAAACGTTTACAATTGAAAAATTAGAAATGCTTTCTTTGGCAACTAACTGAAATAAAATAGGCTTAAGTTGAAAATAATAATAATAAATAAATAAAGATAAATAGAAAATATAAAAAAATGTTTGAAACAACATTTGGAATAAGAAATGTGTAAAAAACAATAGCTCATAAAAAGTATTAAAAAACATTTAGGATAATTGAAATTAATATTAACATAAAATAAAAAACTAAAATTGAAGTGTTGGCCTGGCAACTAACAGAAATAAAACAAGAAAGTTCAAATACTTTATACTTAAATAAATATATACTTATACTTTATATAAAATAATTACTAAAACTGAAAAAAATTATAAATTAAAGCAAATTAAAAACTAAATTATTATATTTTAATTATATAAATAAAAAACGAATAAAAATGACAAAACACAATTACTAAAACTTAAACTAAAATTTAAATTAAAACCAAAAATGTAAAATAAAATGCATATTCTAATATATTCTAATTATATACATCCTAATTATATTTTATCAAATTGTGAATAATATCAAAATAAAGGCATATATAAAAATAAACAGAATAAATCTCAAAATGCTGACTCTGAATCAATCCAATAATTCCAGGGAGTCTAGGAAAATTACTAAAACAAACTAAAATTGAAATTAAAATAAAAAATGTAAAAAATTTATATTAAAAATATTATGACACTATTTAATTAATACTAAAATAACACAGTTTTATGTTAAACAAGAAAATAAAATCAGAATGAAGAATTGACTGGACGGTGAAAAGTCAAGAAATACAACTGTTTACTTATATCCAAATAAGAGGAGGAACATGTAATAACAAGAGCTGGCCTGTAAACTCACACATCCACAGGTAATAGATCATTTTGCAGAGTCTCTGATGTTCCTGTGGGATCTCCTCAGAGAAGTCCTGGTAGAAGCAAGGCTTGATGGGAAAGAATTTGGGAAGAGGAGGCCAGTTGTTCTGTTTGCCTGAGGAGAACAAGTGTGAGGTGAGACAGACGCCCATATCCCACAATCCTTAGCAGCAACCTCTCAAACACTCCACAAATAAAGGCCCTATTGACTGGTCTGTTGATTTATGCAACTGTGTGAATTATGATGCGTGTCAACTAATATTAGCATACTGTGCACCATATACTGAATATTAGTATTTTTAAAAGTTGTATCTGACAGTAGTAAAATATAAAAATACATGTATTACTTTAAATAAAATAAAAATAGATTTAATAAAAAAAATATTAATTGGTAACAAAATCTTAAATGAATTAAACTAATACGTTAAATTGATATTTTTTATTTAATTACTATTATATTATATTAAAACGTATTTTATTTCAGCTAGTTGATAAAGCCATTTTAATGATGACAAGACCATTCTCATTTTCTTTTAGTTGAAGTTATTAAAACTTGTTATTTTAGTATCGTTGAGATGCTATTATAGTTTTTATTAATATTTAATATTTATTTTTATCTTTTCTTTTATATAATTTCGTAGTTATATAAGAAATAAAAACATATTTCAGTTACATGCATTTTAGTAATTTTGTTGTTTTTGTCATTTTTATTACTTGTTTTTTTTAAACAATAAAACTACTTTTAGTTTGAGTTATTTTAGTAATTTTGTTGTTTTTGTCATTTTTATTGAAACATGATTTAAAACTACTTTTAGTTTGAGTTATTTTAGTAGATCAAGTTCAACTAAATGAAAATGAGCAATATACAAGCTGAAATAAATGAACTTTATATTTTGTATTATTATCATTTATTGTACTTATTTACTAATGTGTTTAGGCTTCAGTTTTATTTTAACTATAATAACCCTGACTAAAACTAAAACGTAATACAAATGTAGACATATTTCAACAAAATAAAAACTAATCAAAATGACAAAACAAAATTACTAAAACGTTAACTAAAATTAAAAAGATAAAGTTAATATTAACAAAACCTATAATAGTTTATCAATATTAATGATAACACTGCATGTTTAGTTGAGCAAATGGCATCCAGTTATCTTGCATTTTAGTGGCATTTTGTATACAAATGTATGGTTGCACTTTATTTCTGTAATCCACTTTAGACATTCTACTAACTATAAGTAACTTTGTAACTACATGTCAACTAATTCTCATTCATTTGCTACTACAAGTCTACTAACTCTCAGTAGGTCGTAGGTTTAGGGTTAGTAGAATAAGTTGACATACTTGCACAGTTTCTCATAATCAGTATGTTGTTTGTTGTGGATTCATCAAAATAAAGTGTTAGCAGATATTAAGCAGACAGTCTACTAATACTCTAATGACTGCAAGTTGACATGTAGCTGTAAAGTTACTTTCTGTTAGTAGAATGTATAAAGTGGACTATCGAAATGAAGTGTTACCAGATGTATCATAACTTGTGCCAGTCTGATTAAAAACTGTGACTGTGATTACTTTTAGTTTATTCATCACACTGAAAGTGCAAGGTGAAGATGCATTGCATAGTGGGATACTGTATGTCATGCAAATCTAATGGGTCCTCCAGGCTCCTAGTATTCACACTGCTGATATAGAGAGGTGTGTGTTACCTGTCGGCGCTCCTCTGCTCTGCAGCTCTTGTTCTCGTCGCTCCAGCTCAGCTGCTTTCTTCTCCAGCTCCTCCTGCTGCTTGAGCAGATTAGCCTGCGCAGCTGCAGCCACGGCCTGCGCAGACAGACACGGGCCCGTTAGATCCTATCAGATGTGTGTGTGTGTGTGTGTGTGTGTGAGTGCCTGTGGGGGTGTGTGTGTATGTGTGTGTGTGTGTGCGTGAGAGTGTGCGTGAGAGAGTGTGTGTGTGTGTGTGTGTGTGTGTGTGTGTGTGCGCGTGCATGTGTGTGTGTGTGTGTCTGTGTGCGTATGTGTGTGTATGTGTGTGTGTACGCGTGTGTGTGTGTGTGTGTATGTGTGCGCGTGTGTGTGTACGCGTGTGCGTGTGTGTGTACGCGTGCGCGTGTGTACGTGTGTGTGCGTGCGTGTGTGCGTGCGCGTGTGTGTGTGCGCGTGTGTGTGTGCATTAGGGGTCGACCGATATGTGTTTTTCAGGGCCGATGTACCGACCGCGATATTTTGCGTGTGTATAAAAATGTGCCAAAATTAATAATGCTCTGACAAAAAAACTTTCTTTAAATGTGTGTGTAAACACATAAGCATGTGTGTAAAACTTGTAAACGTACGTGTGCGTGTGTGTGTACAGGTTGTGACCTTTTGTTTCTGTAGTGTGTACGTGTTTTACTCAAATGAAACGGCACTGGGGATGTTGTTCATGTATTTATGTAGTGTGCTGCGCGCACGCGCGCAGTAAATGCGCGTGTGTGTGTGCGCGTGCATGTGTGTGATTTGTGTGTGTCTGTGTCCGCGCGTATGTGTGTGTATGTATGTGTGTACGTCGCTTTGAGAGTGTGCGTATGTGTGTGTGACTGTGCGCGTTGATTGTGTGTGTACGCGTGCGCTGTGTCAGACGCGTGCGCGTGTGTATTTAGTGTGTGTGTGTGTGCGCGAGTGCCTGTCCGCGCGCGTGTGTGTGTACGTGTGCAGTGTGTGCGTGCGCGTGTGTGTGTGTGTGTACGTGTGCGCGCGTGTGTGTGTGTGTGTGTGTGTGTGTGCGTGCGTGCGTGTGTGTATGTGTGTGTGTGTGAGTGTGTGTGTGCGTGTGTGTGTGTGTGTGTGCGTGCGAGAGACGCTGACCTTTGGACTGGGATCCACTGACGGCTGCAGGACGGCGGGCTGAGACGGGCCGCTGGAGGCCGGGATGGTGCTTCCCTGATGGAAAAACCAGCAATTACTGGGATCTTAATTCATGATAAACTGCACAACGCTGGTATTCTGTATCATATTGCTGCTGGAGCATTACATCACTCGGGGTTGTATCTTGAGATTAAACTGTTTTACAGTGGAACAAATGAGTTGAACCGTGGTAAAATCAGCAGAGCACATGGCCTCAAGTAGCTTATTGCTTTATTACATCAGAGTTCAGAGCACAATTATGGCTCTGCTAAAGATATTAATCTTACACAATCACTGAAGGAGTGCTAGACTCACCGTCACGGAGTTGCCATCAGGAAATGGACTGAAACTTTCAATGTGATCGACTCTAGAGTTGGTCACCTGAGTGACAGACGGATCCTGAAAGAGATGAACATTATCATTATTAAGATTATTAAATAATTATTAATTTATATATTATACATACATAGAAGGATGGGGCACAAAGTTAATAATTACAAACACACAAACATTTACATTTGATATATATACACATCTCAAATGTACATGTATGTGGGTTTGTAAATATTGTTTATTAACTGTATGCCCCGTCCTTCTATGTATGTAAATTAATAGACATGAAAATGCACATGCATGTGTTTGTATCTAAATATTAGATGAAAAATGTAATACAATTTAGAAAAACTGAATAATTTAATTTATGTTATAGAACGACAAAATTACGAATATGCTTACAATATGTTTAAATAACAAAGCTGAAATAATATATATATATAATTATTATAGTAGTCAAAATTTGAAGTGGATCAAAAAGTTAATCAAAGTTGTCCTAAGACAAGAACGCATTCTGGTTTTAGGTTTAAGGACAACTTTGATGAGAGGTTTTGATCTACTTCAAATGTGGATTGGGAAGTCGTGGCCTAATGGTTAGAGAGTGGGACTCGTAATCCAAAGGTTGTGAGTTCGAGTCTCGGTCCGGCAGGAATTGTAGATGGGGGGGAGTGAATGTACAGCACTCTCTCCACCCTCAATACCACGACTAGGGATGGGACCGAAACCCGGTATTTAATCGGTCTCGGGGCTAAATTATGAAAGACGGAGTATCGATAAGCTCTGACGTTAACGGTTCTGCTATCGGTACTGGAGAAATTAAGAAAACACAGCATTGACATTTATTATTGCTATATATACACATTATCTTGCAAATTCTATCTCACCAGAGTCGCCTGCTGTTTTTATATAGATTCATATTAAAACATTTGTCTATGATGTATTTTTGCTATTGCAATTCAGAAGCGAGTCGCGCTCATGCGTGAGGAGTTCAGCGCGCGCAACATGAGAGCGGTTTAATTATGATAGAAGAGAGAACTAAACATTCAAACATCTGCTTCACGCGTTAGGCCTGTGGCTGCTAATTGTATATTTTTATTTCGATTTTGGCTTCTAAGCATTATAGCCGCGTGTCTGTGTTCACCTTCACACATGTCGTTCCTCCCTAAAACCCAAACTTAACGTCAGAATCAACTCAATCGGTGATGTGTGTGTAAAATACTGTGTGCTAAATTGCGGGACATGTGTGTGTAAAGAGACGTTGAAAGCACAATCCGCACGCGAGACGCTGTTCCCCAGGTGTGTGTGTTGTGTGTGTGTTCACGGTGTGTGTGTGTGTGTGTGTGAAGCGCACCAAAACACTTTGAGTTCGGGCGCGTCCATGTGATAAAATACACACAAATATGTCAAAATGGCCGGCTTGGAGAATATTCACTTAAACACAGTTGTGTGTCTTAAGTGTGAGAACAGTTGGGAGAAAATGTGTGTGTGTGCAGTATATTTTCAAAGGACAAATGGGTTATCAATGTTAATCAGAGAACAAAATGAAAGGAAAATCACTCACAGCCTTAACTGTATAACGTTATACTTTAATAAGCATTAATCTATCAATACATACAGTGAAAACGTTCATGTTCACTTTCATTTTAATCTTTTAGATTTATTTTGTAGCTATTGCTTTCCAGAACATTATGTTAGTGGACCTTCATGAAAAAGCACTGTTTATTTATTTTAGTTGTATATTAGTTTTATTGAATTTTTCAGTTTGTTTTACTTTTTCTTTGTTCATGTTCTTTCTGTATCTATATATATATGCATAAAACACTAAAAATGCCTGCACAAATGCATTTACAAATTGATGCTTTATATTCATTTCATTTATATTTATTTTACATTTCAGAATATAAACAATGTTAATTAGCTCTTACTTCGTGGATCCAGGCCATATAATTAAAAACAAAAAGTACCGATATATGAGTACCGTAAAGTACCGAACCGATAAGCAGTACGATAAGAGAGTCACATGCCGTTAAAACCTTACAATACACAGTGACATCACTGCAGAGAGTTAAATATGTCACAATCATCTGACAACATTTGAGATGGCTCTGTGGTCACAACGAGGAACCAAAATCCAGAAAGCAGCACAGATCCTCCCTTACAGGCTAATTCAGCTCACATCAGCTTACAATCACCAACCACAGCATCTGATTCATCAGGAAATACACTGAAGCAGCTGAGATTCATTTCGACATGCTATGAAGAAAAAAAGAGTGGTGTTTGTCCATGAATGACTTGTTTCCATAATGCCAAGGTGTTATTCTCACGAGAACAGCATAATCTAAACATCTGTTCAAAGTGCATAGATTCGTCAAGCAGACGGAGACCAGTCACTGATTAATAATGTGACTCTTCAGAACTCATTAATCAGGAGTCAGGACAGGACTCTACAGGAAGAGACACAACAGACACGGAGAACGAGAAAGATCCCCGACAAATCAAAGAGCATCTTAAAGAAACCAAATTCACTGAAACTAAGCTGCAAAATGTTCCTGTTCCAAACGGACGTCACAAAAACGCAGAGCATGTTCAGCAAAAGTATGATATGAGCACTTTAAAATATGCTATAATTGCATTTGCCTGCGGTCTGTCCTGAGTCTGACAAACACACCTGCTCTCGTTCCCACAGGCCTCAACAGAAACTCACTGCAGACCAACACCTGACATTAATAACAGAACACAACAATAAACATCTACAAACATACGTTTATTAGAAAGATGCATAGTGTATGTTTTGTCCTTAGATTTGTGGTCATTTGTAATATTATCTACATTTTACTCTTATTTAAAGTGAAACCATGTCACCGTGTTAAGATTAAATAATTGTTGTGTTGCCATTATTTTAATGGGATATAAAAATAAAAAGCATATATGATTTAAAAAAAAGGCAAAGGAAGGCAAGTTAATTTTTATGGCACATTTTATACAATAATGGTAATTCATAGTGTTTTAGATAAAAGGAATTAAAATAAAAATTATCACAACAAAAAAAAGCAAGGAATTAACATTTTTTTAAAATTATTTAAAAATGATTTTAAACAGTTAAGTATACATCAAATAATTCATATTACTGAAGACTTTTTATTAAAAAAAAAAATTCTGACACTCATTTATTTAAAATAAAATGTATCAAATAAATGCAGCCTTGGTGAGCAGAAAATACATCCTTTATAGACATTATTTCAGCAAATGATAATTTTATAATAATAATTTATATTATAAATAAATATATTTATAATATGAAATGTAATATTATAATACAATGAAAGAAATTGAGCGATTACATGTCATATTTGTACTTTATTTTGCTTCTGTCAAACCGCAGGAATATTAAAGTCAACTGCAAAAAAGCAAAAACAATGTTTTATTTTATACATGACTTTACATTTTATTATAAATGGAAACTAGAAGGCTGTTAGATAACATACTGTAGTAGTAGTATTAAAATAATGTGTACATTATCAGCAAATATAGATTAAGATCTAAAATCAGAGAAAGCACAATACATCATAACTAGGATAGAAGTATTTTAGCAATGAAATGCGTTAGTATTTGTAATATTTTATTTTTAACATGAAATCACTGCATGTTAATTTCCTGAATAAGCTCTAAAAATATGTCTGACGTTCAACTAGCTGGGTCAATGACATTATTGATTATTAACCCATGCACGATCATTCAGATACCTGAACCTTTAACCCTTTAGGCACCAGGTTTTTTGGGGGAAAAATGCTGCATTTTGACATCAAGATTTCAAAAGCTTGTGGGTTGACAGGAGTTAAAGATAGAGATCTACTGTAAGTGTTGGGCATGACCAAAAGTTTATGTGGGGTGTAAATATACTTATCTAAATTGCATATTATGATGTCATCATGGGGCGGCCCTCTCGAATGTCATAATATTCAGGAAATAGTAGATATTGAATTGATGTTTGAACTTATTTGCATGTTTGTTTGTTTTTATTCTTCTTATTCTTTGGCGATTTTCTCTCACAAATCTCACAATTTACTCACACGCTATGAACTGAACTGCTTCCGCATCAATGACACGATAGCTCACTTGCTCTGCTACTTTCTATGAACACTGTTGGTCTAGAATCGAAGTACCACATGTCTGCCAGCTAGTGGCAGGGAATAAAAATGCGATATTACACCATATTAGAAACTACAGCCTATTTAATGAAGCATGACGCCTTGTCGCAATTTTATGACTTTGGCGCTTAGAGGGTTAACAACAGATTCTTTATCAGCAGACGGTAAGACTGAAACACTGACGCTTTCGACAAACACTGTGCACAGAGCATCATAGACTTCCCTACAGCCATTCTCTTCTGGCCATAACACGCACTATTATGCCACACCTCATGAAATATGATATACAATGTAATAACTGTCACGGACACATTCATGAATCAAACTCAGCAGAACATCACAGCTCAAACCAGTGCTTGTGTCACTACACATCTGGATTCGTATTGTATTGCGGCAGACATGCGACCGGTGATTGCCTTCGAGCGGAGCTGGAGTATCTCACAGGAATGTTTGCTTTGTCCAGAACTCAATATTCTGCTGCATTAAAGATTAATAAACAGATGATAACTACATCAGACTCCAGACAATGAAAACACAAGAAAGATGCCAGATGACAAACAGACAGTAAAACTACAGCCAGCTGTGATGTGTGTGTGTGCATCAGTCAACAGCGTACACGTAATACACCACAGTCAAATAAATTGAGAAAAACAGTTATTTACAATCGTGAAATTTCAACAATATTACTGCTGTCTTTACAATGTTTTCCTTTCAAATAAATGCAGCTTTTCGTGAGCATAATAGACTTATTTAAAAAAATCTTAAATGAAATGTTTAATAGTTAAATTCATATTATTTAAGCATGTTATAATTTCATAATAATCATGTGTGTATATTAAATATATTCTTATTATTATTATTACTAAATTATTAGTATAAATTAAGAGACAATCGTCGACTTCATTTTGCTCGCGACGACTAACCGGCAAAATACCGGAAGTGGCGCATTTCACGAACGAGAATCCATAAAACACATTATTAGAATATTTTCCAAGGCTGCATGATATATTAAACCCATTTAAAATCATAATAAAGCATAATTGTGAATTCATGAAATAAGTATATGCGCTGTAATTATGTACATGCGTGTAGGTTAAGTACGTGCGTCACACAGTAGCTCCACAGAAACGTATCATTCACATGTGGAGCGTCTCAAACTCATCTCTGCGTGTTGTTATGAGTTTGTGTTTATTATAACGTTCATCTGAGAACGTAACGTGTGCCATTTCATCAGATGTGTACGGTAAATAATTTATAAATCTACACAAACACAGGAGAATACATCGCGATTACAAAATAAAAGCTCAAACCCTCACTCTGAGTGTCCACATATTCATCTAATTACAGCGGCTACAGCATTTCTGTCATAAAGAAACAGACAAATATTAAAGATTTAGTGGGCATTTGAATGAAATGGTGCTTGGTTAATATTAAACAAGGATTAGATCGCGCAGTAATGTGTAAAAACAATCACCAGGCCGTTGTTGTTATGCATAATCTACATTAGCTCTATTGTTTATTATACATTATGTATTTTAACAGTTTTGTTCAATAAAACCATATGATTTCTTGCTTTTGATACTTTATTTGAACTAATTATTAATGCATCATTGCTATTATATATATATTAAAGTCATTTTAAAAGCTATTGTTCACTTCTATATTTATTACCACACATTTTTTTGTTTATATATATAATTATAGGGCCCTATCAAATCAGTTTTTTTTTCCATTAAAATGTTTCCATACTCTGTTTTAATGGTTAAATGAAATTGTATTAAATCAAAAGTCTGTCTAATTAATTGAGTTTTACAGTTTTATCGTTACCAAATTCTGTTTTCCATTATTTTCTTGATCCCATTTTAATGGTTCCATTCAATTGTAATAATCAAAACTCTCCAATTAATTGATTTTATATATTTGTAAAACGCTTTTTTTTTCTTTATTTCTTTTTTTCAGAAATATTGCACATTTACATTTTTCACCTAAATAAATTCTGGTAAATAATATTTTTGTTAATACTCCTATAAAAAGTGTTGTTTGATTATAATAGTATTATTAGACTAGAACACATTGATATGTTTTCATTATTACACTATAATACTGAACTTTGATTTCAGTGATTTGGACTCTTGCTTCTTGCACCTTGTTTTTGCTTGAAAAAATGATTTAATAGAAATAATAAAATATGTGGTTTAATAAAATATTCTTAAATAAAATTGTAGATTTTTTGTGGGTAATTAATCGCATAGATTAACCGACTAATTCATAAATTAATCACATAGATTAACCGATAAATTAGTCGCATAGATTAGATTAATCGGTAGAAATCAAAAATAGTCGTTAGTGGCAGCCCTAACTACATGCAATATAGCCAAACAGCAGAAGTATTAAAGTTCAACTGCAAAAAAAACATTAATAATCATTATTATATAACTGTTTGTATATATTTGTTTATTATTGTTTTTACTTTTTAAAACTGTGCATTTTTCACACTGTAGAACTATTAAAGTGAACTGCAAAAAAGAACATTCATAAATGCACCTAAAATACAAATACATTCATATTTACATACACTTTAATCTAAAACGTTCATGTTGATTAAAAGTGCATTTGTCAAATAATCAGTCAAAATCCCGACCTATGAATAATATATAATACATAATGCATACTTATTATAGACTGTAACATGTGTTTGTTTATTATTGTAGTTTTATAGCATTCCATGTTTTTACATTTATAAATTGTGCATTTGCCACACAGCAGGTTTATTTAAATTAACTGCAAAAAGGTGTGTGTGTGCACTGTAAATACAAAAGAAAAAGCATGTAATATACATGCAAATACAATATATATGTGTACACTACACACATATTATCTATAAATATATTTGACTTTTGATGTAAAAACATAAATCAAAATCACGTTATTTTTCAAAAATACCACTGTGTGATGAGATCATTGTATATTTTATCATCTGTCATGTTAGTTATTGTTTTCACTTAATATGGAAAACGCACTTATTCCACCTTTCACTTGCTGTGCAGAAAGCATAGCGGCAGCCCTGCATGTCCTGATCAAATGCATTCAGAAATATGAGTTTGTGTAATGTATTTCAGCTTGATTGTGCCTGCTTTAGTGCGCATGAAGAAGAGTCCCAGGTGATCAGAGGCTTCATCATGCAGCAGTTAGAGAGTCAGTTAGAGAGCTCGACTCTATTGAGACATTAATAGGAGTGGCGCTCTGGCCTTCAGCGTGTCACCAAACCTGCGCGGACCCACCCTTCACCAGCGACAACTAACCAACCAGCTAACTAACTAACTAACTAACCAGCGCACCAGCGACCGTGACACGTCAACAGCCGAACCGAACTCATCTGAGCCAAAACTCCCCACCATCAGCAGCACAAACCCCGCTGAACTCCCCCAAACTTCAGCTCGAAGCGCTTCTCCTGTGTTCCTCACCTGGAAGGGATTGACGTCGACTGGATCTTCAAACGGGTTGGAGTCAAATCCCGACATTATAATGGGCTTTATCCGCCTTTAGAGTCCAATCTGAGCGGCACCGGAGCTGCGATCGCTACTGTTTCCTCTCTGCGCTTCCGTAGTGAATGCGTGCGTAGCGCG
>CM049866.1:48238495-48275995 GCA_027474115.1 Schizopygopsis malacanthus | reverse complement strand
TAAAGAACCATCTTATTAATAGTTAGTTTAAAGGAGACAGAATATGTGCTTTATTATTTCCAAAACGCTATAAATCTATTTTAATAGTTTTCAGGACATTTTTTTACCTGACCCATACATGTTAATATTCAATTTTTTTATGGTCTGTTGGCTCATTAAGAAACAATGATTGATGCACAATATTGTTTATCATTTTTTTTTTTTTTTTTTTTTTTTAAGCTACAAAACTTTTTTTTTATTTTGGTTTATGTCTTAAAAAAAAAAGAGATAATGCTGACTCCTACTATAAACCTCACACTTTATTTCCGCACCATAAGCTCCGAACCCGGGTCTCCGGTGCGGGAGGCGGGCGCTCTAACAAGGAACGCCAAAGGCTACAGCCTTGCTCTTAAACACCAACTGGTATAAACTGTTACATTAACTATAACGCGGTATTAATATTTTACCTCACCTTCTTTTTTTGTTGTTTTTTGTGATTTTCTTTTAGTCTGCGTTTTCTACAGGTGTAGGTCTCACTTCTGCAAAAGTGTTATTAGAGTTTAAAGCACTATGAAGACTGAGCACAAACAAATAGTTAGTTCGAACGAAGGTCGAGAGGTTGCATTTAGGCTAAGGTTCGGCGTTTAGGTGGAAAAGAACTGCATCTTGGTATAAACAAGGATTAAGGATGCAGAAGCAGTGAATATCAGTGCTTGACGAACTATTTTTTTTTTATTTGGCGTTTAGTGGAAAAGACTAGTAAACAGCCAGTATGTTACTAATAGGCATGCTAATAAGTAACTAGTTAATAGTGAGAACCGGTCCCTATGGTAAAGTGTTATCATATATATTGTGATCATTACTTCTTTGTTTTCTTTCAAGCTTTGGATGGGTGCTCACCCCAAAGGAGACGCTCTCATCAAAGACAACAGGATATCCCAGAGGACACTGGGGCAGTGGATTGCAGATTTCCCAGGATGCCTGGGGTCAAAGGTCAAAGACACATTCCACGGGCAGCTCCCGTTCCTTTTCAAAGTGCTGTCCGTCAACACGGCTCTGTCCATCCAGGCGCATCCCAACCGGGTGAGATTGGAGACGGTTTCTCTTATACTACCATTTGGGATCAGTACATATTTTTATGTTTTTTAAGTCACTTTTGAAGTGTTAAGACTCTTAAGGGGGTCGCACACCGAACGAGAAGCGCAGCGCCGCGTCGCGCCATGTCTTTAAAATTCGAACACATTGTTTTCTATGTGTGTATTCGGCGTCTGTCCGCGGCGCCCGCACACCGTTCAAATTCATGCGTTTTATATTAAATAACATCATATTTGTCTCAAACCGTTGTTAATCATACACCAAGATCGGCTAAATACGTCTGTCCTTGAATAAAATGCATATAGAATTAAAGTATAATAAACATAATCTTTTAAATTGTTTATATTTCTCTTGAGACATTTTTACAGCAAAATATTACAGTATAACGTTCTCAAACTCAGTACCACCTCAGAAAATATTTGGCTTTCCAAGTACCACCTGACCAACATTTCAGTATAAATGGCTGCCCACTCCTCCGGGTGTGTGTTCACGGTGTGTGTGTGTGTGTGTGTGTGTGTGTGTGTGTGTGTGTGTGTGTGTGTGTGTGTGTGTGTGTGTGTGTGTTGCACTTTGGATGGGTTAAATGCAGAGCACAAATTCCATTGTTTTATATTAAATTTTTTTTTTTTTTTTTAACAGTTTTAATCTTATAAGAATATATTTGTCAGCCTCTTAAAATATAGTAAAAACAGTTTGAACGAACACTGCACCGTGCTTACTTCCACGTAATACACAAATATATACCAAGATAAAAACTGTACACTTAAATGTTAAAAAACTGCTTAAATAAAGATTAAATGAAAAAAATACATTTAAGTGTACTTAGTTTTTACATTAAGCAGCTACAATACATTTTCATTTAATCTTTAAGCACAGTACAGTTTTTATTTTACTTAAAAAAGACTTGATAAAAAAAACACAGGCTGTAAATGTAAACATAGGCCCCGTGTCCACCAAAGCCAGAAAACACCCAGGTGTGAGCGCTCGAGAGCGCAGCGTATTTTCGAACGCTGCGGTTGTATAATAAATCCGCTGAAGTAATGGCAGACGCCGTGAATTAAATGTTTTCCAAAATTTTTCATAACAATTTATATCCGGCAATTCTCTGGTAAAGAAATAAATTCAGAGAGCAATATTAACTTCTCCATTGCTGTTTTTACAGGGTGTGATATCTGCGTACCACTAGAGAAAGCTCAAATAGTGGTACGCGTACCACACTTTGAGAACCGCTGGTATAGACCTATGTAACAATTGTCTGTCGTGATTACATTCACTGTCGGTTACTGGATATACCAGGACACAACCGTTACAACACACTTCAGGTCATGTATTAGTATAGATTGTGCGCGTCTGGTGTGCGATACCTCGAGTTGTTCTAGACGCGGCGCTGCGCTTCTCGTTCGGTGTGCGACCGCCTTTATGCTCATCAAGGCCGCATTTATTTGAACAAAAATGCAGGAAAAAATCCCAGTAATATTCTGAAATATTATTGCGATTTAAAATAACTAATACTGTACTTTAAATTATCATTAATTCCTGGTGATCAAAGCTGTATTTTCAGCATCATTACTGCAGTCTTCAGTGTCACATGATCTTCAGAAATCACTGTAATGTATTATCAATGTTGGAAACAGTTGTGCTGAATAATAGTAGTTTTGGAACCCGTGATGTCTTTTTCAGGATACTTTGATGAATAAAAAGTTAAATGAACAGCATTTTTTAAATATATATATATTTTGTAACAATATACAGAAAAAGAAAATCATGATTTTTATTAAGCAATGATGTGTTCAATTGAAAAAAAGTAATAGAAAATACTTTTACTGTTATAAAAGATGAATATTTGTAATAAATGCTGTTCATGAATTGTTGCTGAACTGACAGGACTTGGCTGCTAGACTCCATGCACAGTTTCCTGAACACTACCCAGACAACAACCACAAACCGGAGATGGCCATCGCTCTCACGCAGTTTGAAGGTCTCTGCGGCTTTCGGCCGATCGAGGAAATCTTGGGCTTCCTCAAAAGTAAGACTGAAAAAAACAGTCAGAAAAGTAGAGATCGACCGATATTTTTCCCGATATTTAAGCATTTTACCATAATCGGATATCGTAATAAAATTTTTACAAAAAAATTACATTTGTCACATACACAATTATACAGAGTATAACAAGCAGTGAAATGTGTTCTCTGTGTTGCACACACACACACACACACACACACTCACACACACCTGGATGGACACACACACACACACACACACACACACCTGGAGCAGTGACCCATCACACACACACACCTGGAGCAGTGGACACACACACACACACACACACACACACAGTGGACACACACACTCACACACACACACACACACACACACACACACACACACCTGGAGCAGTGGACACACACACACACACACACACACACACACACACACACCTGGAGCAGTGGACACACACACACACACACACACACACACTGGAGCAGTGGACACACACACACACACACACACACACACACACACACACACACACACACACACACACACACACACACACACACCTGTAACTTTATACAAGATTCACTCGTTTGAAACACACTAAACTATATTAACATTTACAGAACCATTATTTCACCAATAAACATCTAAATAAATACATCTCTATGAAATTAATGATTTATTATCTCCACACAGCGATCAGTTTGAGTATAGTTCTGTGTAAACACATAAACACACGCTGTCAGCAGTTTTCATAATTTAGACAAAAACATTTTCATAATTCTGATAAAACAGTTAAGAAATGCAATAAAATACGATGTTTTGTTAGTTATAGCTTATTTCAATATTCCACCTGGAGAATATTATTCAGTGGAATTATTCTTCACTCTTTAGTCTATTAAACAGCGTTTAAACCTAAAACTGTAGTTTAACATGAAGTTGATATGACTTCTGTCCTTTATTTTCTACATTTGAAAACATTAGACATTATTTTGCTTATTGTTAATATCAGTGTTGCTGATGATGCTTTTTATAAATAAAATGTTTATATTGTTGTAATTTGAAGATACAATTTTACATGAAAATGTTAATTTTCAACAGTTGTTTGTTGTTGTTAAGACGACTGAAAGAAGGAAAAACCAAAGTGAAGAATGGACTTCACTGTTATTTATTTACTTTATAACAGTAAATAAATATCAGTTCTGCATATCGGTTATCACGGACACACACACCTGGAGCAGTCGGTCGATCACTACAGATAAGACAAACTAAAAAATAATCCTATTTATGCTGTTATTATTATTTTTCTCTTTAAAGTGGTCATCGGATGCAACATGCACTTTTACAAGTTGTTTGAACATAAATGTGTGTAAGCAGTGTGTGTACACAACCACACTATAATGATAAATATCCACCCAGTGTTTGTTTTATCTCATCAAATGTTGTTGATTGACACAGGTGTTTTACCCGAGTGAGCTGTCATCACTACGCCATTGTTTCACCACCAGAGCAGATGAAGACAAGAATGACTCCTAAGAGATTTAATGATCATAGCAGTCATCATTTACTCCCGACATCTGAAGATTACGTTTGGTTTTGAAGGGAGTGCGCCCTCGATTTACCTAAATGCGTTTTATATGTTCACGTGAATCATTCGTGATCTAGCCTCATCTGCAGGAGAAGTGAAGTGAGGTTCTTTTATGAATCTTTTGCAAATCGCCTTTACTAATAACGTGCTAGTTAGCCAGTTCCACAGTAGTGATGGGTCGGTCGTTCATCAGTCATGTGACGAGGAGAACAGTCGTCTCGGGGAGTGATTCGTTCACACACATGCGCACATCCTGAGGTTCTGTAGAATTAGTTCGCCTGTTTCGAGTCTTCAGGTTTTTCCAAGCCGTTCACTCAGGATTAATGAGTATGAGCCGGAAAGAGAATTGATTAGTTCACCCGAGTCTTCAGGTTTTTTGATGTAGCCCCGTAAGCTCAACCATTCACTAAGGGAAAAAGTAAATAATAAATAATTTGTGCTCCTCCCTCTTCACGCCATTTCCCTTTCTCCTGACTAATTTTACCCTAAATCCACAATCATTCACACACACAGCGTGATCTAGCCTATTTAAACACCACCTCATCTGTATTGATTGCAGTTCTGTTTTTGGAGTGTCTGCCTTTTGTGTTTATTAAAATAAAGTGAAGTGTTCTTTCCAGGTTCTTGACAGAATACAGGCAGCAAGCATATCCAGCAGGGAGAATCTTTTGCTGAAGATGGAAATCTGTCCTCGCCTAAAGGAGCGGACGGCACGCCATCAGAAGCTACTGCGCCAGCAAGGGACAGAGGCAATAACGTGCTAGCTAAATTATAATTAGCCTTGTTTAATGTGTGCCTGGTTCCACTGCCCCAGTGGGAGATGGAGTAGTGATGGGTCGGTATCTCCATCATCGTTGGGCAACACCATTTCAGAACCCCTCCGCAGGGATTTTCCCAAGCCCTGGCCCTCGAATCGAAGGATGAGAAGGAAGAGGAATTAACTCTGTCTGCTGCCCACTCCATTGACGAGGAGAAGCTCCGTTCCGAGTCGTCCACTCCTGAGCCAGCTCGTTCCGGGAGTCGACGAGATGAGCCAGCTCGTTCAGTCGCGCAGCCCGCTGCGCACTCCGCCCCTGATCCTCCGGGAGCTCGAAGAGGCCCCTGAGCCCGCTGTCCGGGACTGGAGTCCGCCCCTGAGCCCGCTCCGTTAGTGGAAAAGTCAGCCCGCTGTCCGGGAGCTGGAAGAGTCGAGTCTTCGGGTTGAGCCCGCTTTCCGAGTCGTGAGCCCGCTCGTCCGGGAGCTCATCAGCCCGCTCCGTTCCGTGATCCGCCCCTAGCCCGCTCCATCCGGGAGCAGTAGCCCGCTCCGTTGAGCCGGAGTCCGCCCCTGAGCCCGCTCCGTTCCGGGAGAGAGTCCGCTCCAGCGGCCCCGCCCTGGCCTCCTGCTCTGCCGGCCCCGCCCTGACCTGCTCTGCCGGCCCCGCCCTGGCCTCCTGCTCTGCTTACCCTGGCACTCCTTCACCTTCCAGGCCCTTGCCGACGGGCCTGGCCCGCCATCCTTTCTTCACTTTTGGATTCCTGTGGGGAAACGTTGGAAGCCGTTCCTTGAGGGGGGGTCGTTCAGGCCTGGCGCTCCTCCCTCTCACCACCACGCCATTTCCCTTTCTCCTGACTAATTTTACCCTAAATCCACACACCTGTGCAGTACTCACACCCAGCTGTTACTTGATGGCTAAACACCAACTCCCGCCACTCTGCCTGCCTGTATTGTGTTTCAGTCTGTTTTTAAGTGTCTGCCTTTTGGTTTATTAAAAAACGTTTGACTTGGACCCAGAACTTGTTCTTTACGGTGCTCCCCAGTGCTCTGTAAAAATAAGCAAAAAAAGCTTTAGTTTAACCTTTTGTTACCACATTCAATGTTTTATGTTCCTGTTTATTAGAGCATTGCGTCAGCAGCACAAAAGGTTGTTTGTTCCCAGGGAACACATGTACTAATGAAAATGTATAACATTGCACAATGTGGATATGGCATAAAAGAACCATCATGACAGAAATTCACACATTTATAAACTGTAAAAGCTTCAATGTGAGACCAGAAACGCATCACCTAACTGTAAGAGTAAATGATAATGATAATAATAATCCCTGTTTGTAAGGAAGGTTGTGAATTAACTAATTTCTCTATGCTGTTATGTCACGTGACAAAAGAACGAACGACTCGAAAGACTCAAAAGGTGTCTAATTGATTCTCTTTCCGGCTCAGACTGCATCGGTTACGTGTCACGTGATGAACAATCGAACGAAACCCGAAGACATGTCAGAAAAGAGGTGAGGTGAGCTAATCATAGACTAAAGACCCAGGTAAACAATGAATTAACTATTTTCTGTTTCTTGTAGCATTATAGATTTGTGTTGTTTGTAGTGTGATCAACGTTTGCTAAGTAGTAGATGTGTTAGGGAAGTAACACGTAACATTTGAATTATTTTTGTTAAAAATAACGAAATGACTCAAAAAAAGATTTGTTCATTTTGCTGAACGAGACTCAAAGGTCCGAAATGATCCGAACTTCCCATCACTAGAAAACAGTCTCATGAGTACAGCTGGTCACCCCAGGGAAGAGAGGGGCGGAGTCAGCAGAGCTCATTAGCATTTAAAGAAACATGCACTAAAATGGGTTGCTGAAAACAGCTGATTTTGACAGGGTAAAAAGGGTGTTTTGAAAAATGTTAACCAAAGTATGTTATAGACTTTTCATTAATGGGCATCCGATGACCCCTTTAAATATCCCGACACTTGGAAGTCTGTCACATTGGAGAAGTTAAATTTGCAAAGAGCATTTCTCATGAACCATTGCGTGGTTTTTCAGATGTCCCAGAGTTCCGCGCGCTGGTCGGTAACGAAGCCGCTGACGAGCTCCAGAGCGCCGATGGAGACCCGGGCCGGACGTCTCTCGCTCTGAAGAAGGGTTTCACCAGGATGATGAACTGTGAGAAGAAGCTGTTCGTCGATCAGCTCAACATGCTGGTCAAACGCATCTCAGAGGAAGGTGAGAGGAAACCGTGCAGGGCTTCCACTCCCTCGTGTGCCAACACGTTATACCGGCTCTATCCCATCGATTCAGATGAAACCCGTCGGACCTGTTCTTCTGTTCCAGAGGCTGCAGGCACAGACACCTCCAGAAGTAATGGAGACCTGCTGCTGCGGCTGCATTCCCAGTATCCGGGGGACATCGGGTGCTTTTCCATTTACTTCCTGAACCGTATCGTGCTGCAGCCGGGGGAGGCCATGTTCCTGGGAGCAAACGAGCCTCACGCGTATCTGTCCGGAGGTCAGAGGTCACCACATCACTAATAAAACACGTTTTGGGGCATGTACCATGATCATACCATGGTATATTTTTGTAGAGTCTGAAAAAATCTTAATAGTCAAAGTTTGTAGTTTCTTAAAAATCATGCTTAGAGCAGGTGGTGTAGTTGTCATTTTTGTGAAATATATTAATTAATCTTAATTTAATATTCAATTATTCCGTGTTGGTTGTGTTAGTTGTACTTATTTAAAATATATTCATATTCATTTAATATTCCTTAATATTTATTTATTTTATGTAGGTTGTGTAGTTGTGAATTAACTTCATTAATATTCACTTAATAATAAATTATATTTATTTAATATTCATTAATATTCAAATGATCCATTTAAGTAGTATAGTTTTTTGTGTGAAAAATATGTACCATGATAATACCACAGTATATTTTTGTAGAGTCTGAAAAAGTTGAATTAAAAACTAAATCTAATTAGACAAAGTTTGTAGTTTATTAGAAATCACACTTACAGCAGGTTGTGTAGTTGTAAATATTTTAAATATATTCATTAATCTTCATTTAATATTCTTTTATTTCCAGGTTGTGTATTTGTACTTATTTAAAATATATTAATTAATAATCCATATTCATGTATTTCTTGTATGTTGTATAGTTGTTAATAAATATTTATTTAATATTCATTAATATTCAAATGTTCCATTCAGGTTGTATAGTTTTTTGTATGGAAAATATGTGTTAATATTAATTTATTCATGTTTATGTTTAGTTAAAAATAATGATTACTATTAATGTATTAATCCATAGTATTAATTAATATTAATTTATTCCATCTAGGTTGTGTAGTTGTACTTTTTGTGAAATATATTCATTAATATTCAGTTGTTCCGTGCAGGTTGTATTGTTGTTGTTTTTGTAAAGAATAATATCCATTAATGTTCATTTAATATATTTATTAATTCCATATAGGTTGTATAGTTGGACTTTTTGAGAAATATATGTAATATTAATTAATTTAATCATCCATCATGTTCATTTAATATTCCACTTATGTAATTTATTAATATGTAATATTGAATCTGCATGTATAATTGACAGACTGTGTGGAGTGTATGGCGTGCTCGGATAACACCGTACGTGCCGGACTGACTCCCAAATACATTGACGTGGACACGCTGTGTGAGATGTTGAATTACAGCCCGGCTCCAGTCAGTGCCAAACTCTTCCCCTGCGTGCGGGACGACTCCGACCCCTGCGTCTACCTCTACGACCCTCCTGTGCCAGACTTCAGCGTCATGAGAATACAGGTGCGCCAGACAGACAATCCTCAAATATACAGAAAATACACATTTATCCCCCTTCCAGCTGCTCAGCTTAACATTTACATTCATGCATTTAGCAGATGATTTTATCCAAAGCGACATTCAGGCTATACATTATTTCATCAGTACATGTGTTCCCTGGGAATCGAACCCACAACCTTTTGCGCTGCTAACGCAATGCTCTACCACTGAGCCACAGGAACATCTATTAAAGCGATTATTCACCCAAAAGATGATAAATCTGTCATGAATTACTCACCTCATATCGTTCCAAACCGTAAGACCTTCATTCATCTTCAGAACACATTAAGATATTTTGGATGAAATCCGAGAGCTCTCTGACCCTCCACAGACAGCTAGGGTCCTGACACGATCAAGGCACAGAAACGAAGCAAGCGCATCATTAAAACAGTCCATGTATCATCAGGTGGTTCAACCCTAATTTTTCGAAGCTAAGAGAATACTTTGTGTGCAAAGACAAAGTCTTTTATTCAACAATTCGTCTCCTCCGTGTCACCCTGGCAGCATTTTGGAGAGTATCACGACACGTGCTCATGCTGTGATCTAAACATAAACAGCGTATGCTGTTGTGTGTCAGCAGCATCATGCGCATACGTTGTTTAGGTTTAGATCACAGCATGCGCATGCGTCGTGATACTCTCCAAATTGGCACCAGGTTTTGTTTTTCAGGTATTTTAGTTTTCTTTGCGCACAAAGATGTATTCTCGTAGCTTCGGAAAAATTACGGTTCGACCCAGAGATTGCGTTAGACTTTAACATTGTACATCATTTTGATGGACAGGGTTTTCATATTTGTAATGTATATATTTTAATTATAATAACACATTTAATTGCTTTTATTTGTGTTCACATATTTACATTTTTAATCATGAACCTACAGGACGAGCATATAGGCGTATGCATTTATTCTGAAGAGAACCGATGAACACAGACTGTACGTCACTTTTTATGTTCAACACCCTGCAGTGACTGCAGATGCCTCTAAACACAACAAAACCAAAAAATTAATTTCTCAATTTGAATAGATTCAAATTTTTATGAATTATTAGAATATCTATTCTTAAATCCCAATAAATTCTGTTTTCAGTTGGTGAATGAACTGTATATAGTGCGACTCCTCTCCAATAAATCACAATGGGCTAAGCTTTGTGCTTTGTTACTTTTGATATGAAACAAAGTCTCAGATTTCTAATTTTGAGTTTTGGTGCTCTTTAATGTGGCGTGATAGCTCGCTGTAGCTTAAACTGGGTCTTCGCCTGTGCGTAATCAAACGTGTAGCAACAGACTCGTGACAGTTTCATGTTTGTTCTGGATCTCGCGCTCTGCTAACACACTGGAGCGCACTCGCCGCCAGCTGGACAGAGTAGGAATCACAATTACAGTTACAATAGATCACCCTCAGTGTAATCTGTCAAAGTGACGGATGGCCTTCAGATTTGTCCATCACTGACAATTTTCGGCGGACAATTTTCGGTTAACGCGACCTCTGGTTGAACCACTGATGTCACATGGACTATTTTATCGATGTCCTTACTACATTTCTGGACCTTGATCGTGGTGTGCCCTTGCTGTCTATGCAGAGCCAGAGAGCTCTCGGATTTCATCAACAATATCTTAATTTGTGTTCTGAAGCTGAACAAGGTTTTACGGGTTTGGAATGACATGAAGGGGAGTAATTAATGGTGAACTCTCCCTTTAAGAGTAATATTATATGATATTATCTTCAGATCCCCGCCTCGGCGCGGCAGTACACCGTGAGCGCGCTGGACTCCGCCGGCATCCTGCTGGTCATCGACGGAGAAGCCGTCGCCACGTCTGCCGCGGCCCTCTCTGACATCACTCTGACACCAGGCTCTGTGCTTTTCATTTCAGCCAATGAGAGCGTCTCTTTACAGCTGACATCATCGTCAGGCATGACCATGTTCAGAGCCTGCTGCTTACTGTAGGAGACGTAAGCTTCATAAACCTCCTGTCTGTTCTGTCCTGATCTAAACCAACGGGTCAAACAAGGTTCAAGTAGAAATCATGGTCCCATGTTTTTGGCTTCATCTCGAATATGCATGATGAATAACCTCTATTAAAGCGGTTACTCTCAGTTGTTACAAGTAAGCAAACCGTTGCTGGTGCATAGTGACCTCCATAGTGTGAAGGACATTCTAACATTCTTTAAAATATCTTCTTTTGTGTTCAGTGGAAGAATGAGACTCATGCAGTTTTGAAATGACTTGATTCTGAGTAAATGAAAGAATCTTTATTTTTCCTTTAATCAGCGGTTCTCAATTCCAGTCCTCGCGCCCCCCCGCTCTGCATATTTCGTATGTTACTCTTATCGCTTCAGATGTTTGTTCTATTCGAACGTAAGTGCCCTGCGAAGTGGACATCACAGGATATTCCTCCATGATTCCAGTTCGAAGCGAACGTATATATTCCATTCAAAGTGCATTGAAGTGTGCAAGACGTGAATTAAAATTGTATATATTTACAGAGGTATATGATGTCACACTCGTCCGTGCGTGAAGACGTCGCGCAGCGCAAATCCATGAATGAATGTTCCGAAATAAAGTAAACTTCAGCGGATTTCCCTGCTCAGGGAGTCCCCACACAGGGAGCAATGGACCCTGTGTAGGGAGCAATGGACCCCAATGGACACTGTGTAGGGAGCAATGGACCCTGTGTAGGGAGCAATGGACCCTGTGTAGGGAGCAATGGACCCTGTGTAGGGAGCAATGGACACTGTGTAGGGAGCATTGGACACTGTGTGGGGAGCAATGGACAGGGAGCAATGGACCCTGTGTAGGGAGCAATGGACCCTACACAGTGTGGAGCAATGGCTCCCTACACTGTGTAGGGAGCAATGGACCCTGTGTAGGGAGCAATGGACCCTGTGTAGGGAGCAATCCCTACACAGTGTGGGGAGCAATGGACACTGTGTAGGGAGCTCCCTGGGAGCAATGGACCCTGTGTGGGGAGCAATGGACCCTGTGTCCCCACACAGGGAGCAATGGACCCTGTGTGGGGAGCAATGGACCATGTGCTCCCCACACAGGGAGCTGGACCCTGTGTGGGGAGCAATGGACACTGTGTAGGGAGCAATGGACCCTGTGGGGAGCAATGGACACAGGGAGCAATGGACCCTGTGTACACAGGGAGCAATGGAGGGAGCAATGGACACTGTGTAGGGAGCAATGGACACTGTGTAGGGAGCAATGGACCCTGTGTAGGGAGCAATGGACACTGTGTAGGGAGCAATGGACCCTGTGTAGGGAGCAATGGACCCTGTGTAGGGAGCAATGGACCCTGTGTAGGGAGCAATGGACCCTGTGTAGGGAGCAATGGACACTGTGTAGGGAGCAATGGACCCTGTGTAGGGAGCATGTCAATGGGAACACAGTTCATGCACGGAGCGCACTTCTAACAAGCTGATTATCTGAATCAGGTGTGTTTACAAAGAGAGACATGCAAAATATGCAGAGCGGGGGGGTGCGAGGACTGGAATTGAGAACCTCTGATTAAAGGAAAAATAAAGATTCTTTCATTTACTCAGAATCAAGTCGTTTCAAAACTGCATGAGTCTCATTCTTCCACTGAACACAAAAGAAGATATTTTAAAGAATGTTAGAATGTCCTTCACACTATGGAGGTCACGATGCACCAGCAACGGTTTGCTTACTTGTAACAACTTGAGAGTAAATTATGACAGAATTTCAATTTTTAGGTGAACTGTCCCTTTAAGTTGGGAGTATTATGATGAAATTTAGTGTTAAAATAGCTATGCTTAATCAATAAATAACAAAATATATAATAAAACAGATTGAAATTAGATTCTGCAACATAAAAACCTCTGCATGTTCTTTTGAAATATGTAAAAGTATGTCATTCCTTTTGAGTCAACATGAAATGCTGTTCACATTATTTTACTTTAATAATGTGACATTGAAGGAAAAAAGTAGGATAGAATTTGATTGGATGATAAAATGTGGGCGTTCCAGAATGAAATCAGATCAGAATGAGAGTTTAAACCACCAGCATTAAAGCAACGGTTCATCCAAAAGTGAGTTTGCTGAAATGTACCTCATGATTGTGACTTGTACAAGTACTTCAAGTACAAGTACTACATGTTTTCTGTGTCGAAGTGAAATGTTCTTGGAGTACAGCCCATCCAAGATGTAGATGAGTTTTGGAGAAATGTAGCATTACATGACTTGCTCACCACTGAACGGTGTTGCCAAGTCTTCCCGCAGAATTGGACTACTTTTACACTGTTGCCACGGGGTTTTTTCATGTCCGTGGGTTAAAGCGACTCCAATAACGTGATTTTTACCCCCTGGAATGTGAATTTTACCAGAGGGACCCCTGCCAACAAAAAAATATTTCCCCCCGGAACGCAATTTTACAGGGCTAGTTTTGAGTAGCAATTTTTGGCGGGTTTTGTTGTGTAAACCTGCCAATGTCTGTAGTGAATGGGTACCGTCAGAATGAGAGTATTGTGAAAAACATCACAATAATCCACACCTCTTTACAGTACAGGAAAACTGTGTGTTTGTAAGAAACAAATACATCAAGATATTTTTATCAAATATGGATTACTTGTGGATTATTGTGATGTTTTTATCAGCTGTTTGGACTCTCATTCTGACGGCACCCATTCACTGCAGAGGATCCATTGGTGAGCAAGTGATGCAATGCTACATTTCTCCAAATCTGATGAAGAAACAAATGTATCTACATCTTGGATGGCTTGAGAGTGAATGCATTATCAGCTAATTTTCATTTTTGGATGAACTATTCCCTTAAATGAAAGTAAATAAAGTCAGTTTTGATTTCACGTAGGCACATATAAGTCAAATGCACGGATGCATGATCACTCACTATTGGCTGCCAGATATAAACATTTTATGAAACGAAATTTTTTCCATCAGATATTTTTTTTTGCACCTTTTGCATGTGTTCAAAATAAATAACAAACCCAAATGGAGGACAGTAACAATTTTAACTTTTACATTAAAACCTTGTAACATGCACTTGAGACCAATTATAATGTTTTTAAGACCTATTTCATGGCACTACCGCTAAAGAACAATGAGTCTTTGTTATGGACACACTCTTCCATGAAGAACATACATGGTAAAACCGTTTTATTAAAGAAGTTCTTGCTAAACGAGGCACTCTTGTGACAGACACGAGTTTTGTGATTTGATAATAACCAGTGCAACTGATTTGAACAATAACCCTGCGAGTGTTTTCATACGTGTGTTACCGATGTTATCCTCCCTGATACGTGACTGTCTGGCTTGATCTGTGGTTATGCTTTATTGCTGTAGTTATTTGCACTAGCAGTGTGGAGAGCACAAAGGATTCTGGGAATTACTGTGCTTGTAGTGGACTCTTCAGACTCGTTCATGTAAAACCAGAAGACTGACCTCAAACGTGATGATTTCCGGGATTCTTTCTATATTTTTGGAGCGGTGTTATTCTGAAGTGTTCTGGGATCAAAGCATGCGATGGATGGCAGAAGTCTGAGTGAATGAATGAATGAATGGTGCTTTCTGAGCTGTAATGAAGCATGTGTCTGATAATAAATAACGGTTCTGTAACCTTTCACCTGCTCATTTCTGACCAGTCTTTACGAGCTGAACTTACACAACAGGTTTCCCAGACGAAGGTTACGACGTTATTAATCGTTCAGCCTGGGCGTTTGCTTTTACACACTTACACTGTGTTGTGTTGTGTTGTGTTGTGTTGTGTTGTGTTGTGTTGTGTTGTGTTGTGTTGTGTTGTGTTGTGTTGTATTGTGTGTTGCGGTTTCCTTTTGGATGGAGTTTTGGATGGAGTTCAACATTTTGGAGGATATGTAATATTTCAAAAGCTAAGTTTCATAAACCAATGTTAATATTTAATTATTCACGATTGGTATTTAATTTTGGAGTACATGTCATGTTTTAACTAAATTTAAAATTTCGTTTTTGTCGTACTCAAACAAATATGTAATATTTCAAAAGTCTGCTTTCATTAAAACCACATTGTTTGAAATATACATGAAATAAAATAAGTAGTTTTATTTCAATTAATATTTATCTTACAAGTAATGAAAAGACATAAAAAAATGACCTTCCAGTATATCATTTAATAAACATACTTTTAAAAATGCATTATATTTTAAAATACGTGTGTGTGTGTGTGTGTGTGTGTGTGTGTGTGTGTGTGTGTGTTTGTCTAAAGCTTTTATAATGATGTTAATATTTAATTATTCACGATTGGTATTTGAATTATTGTTAACTTCTGTATGTTACATGTAATTTTGTTTTCAAATTTAAAATTTCGTTTTTGTACCCTGTACTCAAACAAATACATAATTTACATTAATTTTACAAGAAAAATGCACCATTTTGCTAAGCATATTACATTAGTTTGAGAAGATCTAGTCCTGATATGTAAATGAAGGTTAATAGTTGATCTCCATCCCAATCAAATCGATTATTGACTATTAAAAATATATATATAATTAAAATAAGAATAATAAATAAAATTTATTATTTCATTTAAAAAAATATTCACATATACTAGAGATAAAATAATAATAATACATAATTTCAATTAAATATATAACTAATTTAAATATACACAACTGTTACAATATAGCACAACTGCTTATAATAACCTATTATTAATAACTGATCATCAATAGTAATTAATAAAAGCTGAAGCACCAATCAGTGTATTAGAATAATTACCGAAGGATCGTTTATGTAAAATTATAGATTATATAAATAAACATTTTATAAAACTAAGATTTGAGAAATTATAAAAAATAATGAATGATAATACATAACAATATTAGCATTCAAATTTACATAAATGTATTAAAAATACATAAATACAATTTATTAAATAACTAAATTAAATATTTAAAATATAATAATATATACAAGTATTTAAATACATTTATTTATTTATTAAAAAACATAAATACATCATTCGTTGATAACCATAACAATATTACCAATGAACAATATTGCGTTTTTTGCAATAACAGCATCTTAACTTTATAAATACTGATTTCAATAAAAGTGATCTGTGATTTAATCATGAATCACGTGCAAACGTTCCCCTGCTCTTTGTCCTCTTGTAATATCAGCGCTTTACTGAAGCGTTCACATAAACCGCTCTGTCCTGATGCTCTCGCTGGAGCTTGACTGACAGCTGCAGGAGCCAATGAGTCGAGAGAGAAAATGTGCTGATGAATCTGATTGGCTGTGGGCTTGAGGGCCCAGTAGAGTTTCTGCAGGGCTTGTACGTCCTCTAGAGCATTATGGGCCGCGTATGAAACTCCCAGGAGGGTCTTAACCAAGTTCTCCTGCTTGAAGCTCTGGAGGCCACTGTCTTTGAGAAGCTGGCGGGCCAAAGGAAGGGTGTCCACGAACCCAGAAACCTCTTTCTGGAAGTCTGACCTCAGGCTGAACTCATCCAGAGCTCTGGCCAATACGTGACAGTCAAACCTGCGGATGTTGTGACCCACCAGGACCGGCCGACCCAACATCCGGAGGAAGGTAATGAAGGAGACCAGGGCTTCTCGGAGAGAGCTGGTGAGCACCGGTCTGTGATGGAGAAACAAACGCTGGCGTCTCACACTGAAACCCGTAATCCTGGACGCCCCGGGCTGCATCGGCCGACGGGGAACCATGAAGAGGTTAAGAGTGTGCCCTCCACTCACTGCGGCCAGCTGGACGATATCACACGAGCGATCTGGAGATGGAGAATATATGCCATAAGCAGGGTGGACTTTGGAAGTGTAACAGGTTACAGATTACAAGTTACCCTATGTGAGATGTAATAAGTACTGTGACTATTTCAATTAGGCCTACTTTGTTAATGTAACTGATTACATTAGATTACTTTTCTAAATGTATATTTATTTTTTCTAAACTGTCAATCACTTTTAAACCAGGCAGGCAGGGTTAAGCTTACAGTAGTGCTCAACACTGATTACTGTCAGACTTTCAGAAACATTCATCACTCGAATTAAGATTCAGCACAGCCACACACAGAAAAATAAGGGTTTAAAATTGTACCTTTTTGGGTACAACAGCTTGTCCCTGGAGAAGTACCATTAAAAGGACATATTTGTACCTTTTTTTTCCCTAATGGGTACATATTAGTACCCCAAGGGTACGTATTGCTACTCCAAGGTACTAATATGTACATATTAGGGATAAAAAAGCTACAAATATGTCCTTTTGAGGGTACTTCTCCAGGGACAAGCTGTTGTACCCAAAAAGGTAAAAAATGTAAACCCTTAGTTTTCTGTGTGCACCACAAAATCAGACTTTAGCACCTCTCTTTACTCTGTGATGTTCTGAGGTTAAATACAAATGTGAAATCATAACAAGAAATAGTTTAATAGTTATGATATTGCTTTTAGTCATTAATCATATATTTTCATAGCTATGACAGGAAACACTGGCATCTAACAATGGCTTGGAAAAAACAGTTCATCTTAAATAATAAAGCATTTATATAAACCCAATAGCAAATAAAACAGTACTCAAATAAACGTGTGTCCTATTCTGTCCTAAAGTCCTGAAGGATTGGTGTCTTATATTTGAGAGCAGTCAATACAATTGTGTGTGTGTGTGTGTGTGTGTGTGTGTGTGTGTGTGTGTGTGTGTGTGTGTGTGTGTGTGTGTGTGTGTGTGTGTGTGTGTGTGTGTGTGTGTGTGTGTGTCGGGTGTAATCGTTAACATTTTCATAAGTAACTGTAATTTAATTACACTTTTTTCTCATTAACTGTAAAAGATTACAGCTACATTTATTTTGTAATTAAATTACGTAATTATATTACATGCAATTAGTTAACGTTACTCCCCAACACTGCCAATAAGTAACATTTATGCAATAATAAATAAATAACTGGTGTCTATTTCAATATATTTACAAATGTTATTTATTCCTGTGATGTAAAGCTGAATTATTGACAGTAAAAACTATTTTTAACGTTAATAATAATAAGACCATTATTAAAACAGATTATCAGCACATTCGATTTTTTCTGAAAAGTCGTTTACATACAATTATAAATAAATAATATAAATAAACATGTTATAGTCTAGGGTTTGAGAATTTGATGCCCAAAAACGCTGTAACACGGAACATAAGTTAGATGGGCTAACTTTTTTGTCAGAACAATAAATGGACGCTTGATTTATAACTGTTTACATAATTCTGCATATTTCTCGTGGTTGATAATGATTTTGTTTATAAAATCACATACCTAAACCAGTTGTCTCTAAATCAAAAAACACAGTGGAGGGTGGATGTGGTGAGAAAGAATCCATTTTTCATTTTAATCTTCACAGAAGTAGCGTTTCTTCTACTATGGAGAAGGTTTGCTCATGAATATTAATTACGTTAAGTGACGTTCGTAAGTATTTCCGAACTGATTGGCTCAAGGATACGCGTCAGTAGGCGGGCGCTAATCAACAGACGAATGAACGAACGATTATGATGCCAAAATGTTTTAATGATTGGACACTCCTAGTGGGAACGTCACCGAGAATTTAATTAATATTCATGTTGTAAGACTTCTACATTAAACAGCGACATCAGGTGGACCGGAATAACGCATAAACCTATTTTATTGTTAAAATAATTAATACGAACGAATTTAAAATATATTAAATATTTTTTATTATTTTTAAAATGTACACGTGTTCGTTTTATACAGTCATTTTGATCTTCTTCTTTTTTTATCAGCACTTTTATTTTGAAAAGGGTCCTGCGGGATTATGATTTATGGTCTAGAATAGATAGAATAACGCGCGCGGGTGTATGTTTACGTCAACAACAGCCCTATACTTCACGTCAGATCATCGACGCGCTCCACTGCGGCTGCTTTCATCAGTGTTTGGGACAGAGAGCTGCTCCTGTCTCTCGTTTTGGGTCTGTCTGGTTTGTTTTAAGCGATCTATTGTAAATCACGCGTGGGTTGCCCTACACCTCTGAGTTTTTGGATCAGGATTCATTCATATTGTCTCAGGGTAAGTAATATACCAATCCATATTCCATAAACAGGGCTGATGTATTCACAGATTACGTATTTACATATTATTGCACCTTCTTATATATTAAATGTGCTTTAAATGAAATGTCTTTGCAGGTAATTTGAAATATAAGTGCAAAATAAGCATATAAATCACTTAAGCGTTTTATAATTTTTTACCATTTATTTTTAGCGTTGTATCATTAATATCATTTAATTACTATTACCGTTTTTATTCAAAATGTGAGTTTTTTTTTTATTTTCCTTTTTCATAATTATTTTAGTTTTAATTTTTAGTAATTTTGTTGGGATTTTTTTTTGTCTGTATAATTGTATTCATTTTTTTCTGATTTAGTTATTTAATACTTCATATTAAAATTATAAATATTGTATTGGTAACTAAATGATATGAAACAAGTTTAAGCTCTATAATATACCATGTACAAATAAATTACTTTTTTTTATAACCTTTATAAACCTTTTTATATTTTACAATTAGTGATTAAAATGGTTTTCTTTAAATTTCACTAAAACCATTAAAAACATTTTCATTGTTTGAAATATACGTGAAATAAAATTATTTTGTAACATTTTATTTCAATTAATATTTATCTTAGTTCAAGTAATGAAACGGTTTACTGGTTTTAGCTCAAACTAAAAAATCATGACCTTCCATCTGTATATAATTTAATATATAAAATATCATGTTTAATATATTTGCAAATGTATGTATATATATCTGTGTGTGTGTGTGTGTGTGTGTGTGTGTGTTGTGTGTGTGTGTGCGTGTGTGTGCGTGTGTGTGTCCGTGTGTGTGTGTGTGTGTGTGTTTAATTATTAAAAAAAGTTACAAAACTAATATTATACATATAATTACATATATACTGCTGCAATTGTGAGGTCTTCTGTTTCAGAATCATGACTTCTCAGGTGAGGCAGAACTTCCATCCGGACTGTGAAGCAGCCATTAACAGACAGATTTACCTGGAGCTCTACGCCTCTTATGTCTACCTGTCCATGGTGAGAGCAGCCATGTATTATATGACTGATCACTAGACCTCTGTATTAATCATTTAGCAGATGCTTTTATACAAAGAGACTTACACATGAGGAGAGTTGAAGCAATCAGAATAGAATGAACTGTCTTCAGTGGTTTCGTATGGGTTCTTCTCTGCAGGGGTATTATTTTGACAGGGATGACAAGTCTTTGCCCAACTTTGCCAAGTTTTTCCACGAGCAGTCTAAGGAGGAGCGAGAACATGCGGAGAAGCTGATGAGTCTGCAGAACCAAAGAGGAGGACGGATCTATCTGCAGGACATCAAGGTATGGGACAGTGACAGTGCTGGCTCTAATGTCAAATTAATGGAGTAAATGAGCGTTGTGTCGTGTGTGTGTGTGTGTGTGTGTGTGTCCGTGTGTGTGTGTGTGTGTGTGTGTCCGTGTGTGTGTGTGTCCGTCCATGTGTGTGTGTGTGTGTGTCTGTGTCCGTGTCTGTGTGTCCGTCCGTGTGTGTGTCCGTGTCCGTGTGTGTGTGTGTCCGTGTGTGTCTGTCCGTGTCCGTGTGTGTGTGTGTGTGTGTGTGTGTGTCCGTGTGTGTGTCCGTGTGTGTGTGTCCGTGTGTGTGTGTGTGTGTGTGTGTGTGTGTCCGTGTGTCCGTGTGTGTGTGTGTGTCCGTGTGTGTGTCCGTGTGTGTGTGTCCGTGTGTGTGTCCGTGTGTGTGTGTGTGTGTGTGTGTGTCCGTGTGTGTGTGTGTGTGTGTGTGTGTGTGTGTGTGTGTCCGTGTGTGTGTGTGTGTCCGTGTGTGTGTGTCCGTGTGTGTGTCCGTGTGTGTCCGTGTGTGTCTGTGTGTGTGTCTGTGTGTGTGTGTGTGTGTGTGTGTCTGTGTCCGTGTGTGTGCAGAAGCCGGATCGGGATGAGTGGGGCAGTGGTCTGGATGCGCTGGAATGTGCTCTGGCTCTGGAAAAGAGTGTAAATCTGTCCTTACTGGAGCTTCACAAGGTGGCAACTCAACACAGCGATCCACATGTAAGTTCATACAAAATAATATTATACATCTTTTTTTTTTCTGTAACTAAAATGAAAACCATTTTTATTTGTTATTTATAGATTAGCATTAACTAAATTAAAATATGTAAAAAAATATATATTTTATTTAAAATAATTAAAAAAATGTTGATAAAGAAAAAATCCCTGTTAATCACTAATTTCATGACTTTACATGTAAAATATGTACAAAATTAAATAAAGTTTAACAAACAAACTTATTTGATTTCATTAAGTTGCAAGCTTAAGGCAACATTTCAAATTTCCGTTTATTTTAATTTGAAGTACTAAAATAACTAAAACTGAAATAAAATGAATAAAAACGATATAGACATTTAAAAAATGACAAAAACACACACAATTACTAAACCTTAATCTAAAATAAATCTGACAAATTTTAGAAAAATATAGAGATAAATACTAATGCAAAATATGTAAACAAAATAGTATATTAATGATACAATGATTAAAAAATAAATGATAAAATAACACTTAGAAAAGAAGTCATGGAAATTATTATAGTTCTATTTAATTGGCTAGAAATTTCTATTTGTAAAAATCATTATAAAGTAATAAATACATTTGTTATTCAGAAAGTTTGAAAACCCTGATAACATTACTATATATACCTTGGTATTTTGTAATAAGAGGTGCAACTATTACCCAGAATTCCTCCAGTGGGCTGGAAATAGACATAATTCCTCCGTTCAGTTGTTTCATCTCCAGATTGAAGAGTTTGAGCTCAGAGCACTAGTTTAGGATCAGATCTGTGTGATCTCATTCATAAGACCATGAAAGGCAAAACTGATCCTAGATCAGATCGTGCCTGTAGAGTTTTTATGTAGAAACCGTGAATTAAAATGTAATTACTGGAACTGATCGTTAGTGGTAACACAACCAAAAATGTCCCAAAGGTCATTTCAGCCAAAAGCGGTCTCAGTATTTGTGCATCTTTGTGTCACAGGTTTGTGATTTCCTGGAGACGCATTACCTGGACGAGCAGGTGAAGTCCATTAAAGAGCTGGCGGACTGGGTGAGCAGCCTGCGGCGGATGGGCGCTCCTCAGAACAACATGGCCGAATATCTGTTTGACAAGCACACTCTGGGAAAGAAAAGCTCTTAGACAATCTCTCTCTGTGTTTATGATGCAGTCAGTCCTCCAAGCATGCATATGAGTGTCAGACTCTGCTGTAGTTCACTAGAAATCCTGCCTGAACCCTTAAAGCCCTACAGTAGATATAGAATATTGCATTTAATGTGGAATATATGAAATCATTCAAATGAGCTGATCTCAATAAAAGAATATTGCTAGCGAAATTGTTTGTCTTTTTTGTGTTCCTATGAATAGAATTGAGTTCCTGTGTATATATAGAAGATATTTACTGGCAGGATGTAACTAAAACTAGAAAAAGAACAGGAGACATTTGAGAACACATGCATAATTAATGATGAATGAAGTTTAAGAATAGATGCATAATTCATGAAGCTTTTCCTGTCTGAGTGAAAGTGAGTCAGCACAAATAAAATCTACATCAAAAGCACAAATTACTAAATCATAGTCAAATTAAAATGGAAATGGAAAATATAAAATGTAATAACTATTTCAAAATATGAATAAAAGACCTTGAAAATTCATGGACATTCCTATATATAAATTATTTAAGAATAGATTGATGCATAATTTATTTAAGATTTTAAATGAAAGTGAGCCAGAAAAAAATCTAGACCAAAGCAACACTAAACATAAACTAAAATTAAAATAGAAAATATGAAGGAAAAAAACTATAATAGCATAATAATGATACTAAAATAACACTTAATCACACAGGCCTAGAAGATCACGACATGTCCTGTAGTTTATATAAAAGTATTTAAGAATAGATTAATAAAAAAAAATCTAGATGTGAATGAACTGGAAAACTACTTTCTATATACTAGATTTCCTATTTGGTACGTATCCATAATATCTACTCTTAATACACACAAATAAAGAAGAAGTGCATGTTTATATACCTTCTGAGCGGCAAAAATAATGATCTTTGATTTTACCCACTTTTCATCTCAATTTGAAAATTAATAATCAGAGAAAAGTGCACAGGTTGGTACAAAACCGTGTAATTCTGTTACGGTCCCATGATGCATTGTGTTTAGGAGGTTTGTTCTGCACCAGTGGCCGTTTGGAAAGGATCTCTGTGTGGATCTGGACCTTTTCTTTGATATAGTTTGGTTTTATAATCGAAAAAAAATACATATTTTTAGATATTCTGCAACAATGCTTATGCAAATGGAAACGATTAATGAGAGTGACCGTGGATATCACATGACCCATAGCATGTGAGTTACATAAACATGACGGAGAAGTTCAAGGGATTTTACTGATTTATATGACCTGTCTCCACCCACATACTCTACAGAAACATAATAATAATAAAAACATAATAATGACTAGAAACCATATCAAATGCTGGAATTTATCACCCTTTTCACACACTACGATGATGTGTTTACACCAGTTATTAACATCATAAATCTAGCAAAGTTATTCTAAAATGTTAATATTTAGTAAAAAGCACTATACTTTGTGTTTTATTACCTTGCCATAAACTATTTTCTACATGAGTGTTTCTAATACAACAGCTAAGAGAGTGATAACATCTTTCTCACTTCTCAACGTAATCAATCTCTCAATATTTCTTCCTCTTTTAGAAAGTCTACCGTGGATTTTTCTTTCTTTTGCTGTTGGGGCAAATGGGAATTTCTGTTCACCACTCCAGAAGTATACCGAGCTATGACAACTTCCGCTTCTGAGAACACAAGAAAGGGTTTGATACTGAGGTTTCTTAAAATGTCTTAAATGTAGGCAAACACATGCTAGACCAGCTCTAAACCAGTCTGGAAGAGAATCCATGCTGGTCTAAGCTGGTATTTTCCTCCTCACTCAGAGCTGTTCCTTCGTTTTCAACACAGCATCCAACAGATCCCCCTCAGCCAATGAGATGCCAGAGCTGTTGGCAGAGCTGTGCTGATTGGCTGTCTGCTGAGTCGCCGTGGGGCTTGGGCTGACGGGATTGGCTGTGCTTGCAGTGGTGCTTCTGCTGATTGGCCAGGGGTTGTTTGCCACGCCGTTGCACAGGTTAGTGTTGCTGTTTGAATCACGGCCACATTCACACTTCTTGAGCTGGCGGTGTTGATCTGAGTTTGCGGCCAAAACAGAGGGGTGAAAGAAAGCACCCTCTCTGGTGTAAATGTTGATTGGGTTGTGTCCAGGTGCTATGCCAACCCTTGACTAAGGCATACTTTAGATTACAGTTTGGGTACAGGGTCCGGAGGGGAGAAAGCAGGACCCTGATGTTCAGTATCTTCACTCACCCAAGGCAAAGATAAACATATCTAAACCAGTTAGACCAGTCTGGAAGAGAATTCATGCTGGTCTAAGCTGGTATTTTCCACCTAATTCAGAGCTGTTCCTTCGTTTTCAACACAGCATCCAACAGATCCCCCTCAGCCAATGAGATGCCAGAGTCGTTGGCAGAGTTGTGCTGATTGGCTGTCTGCTGAGTCGCCGTGGGGCTTGGGCTGACGGGATTGGCTGTGCTTGCAGTGGTGCTTCTGCTGATTGGCCAGGGGTTGTTTGCCACGCCGTTGCACAGGTTAGTGTTGCTGTTTGAAGTCGCAGCTGCGTTCACACTCCCTGAACTGGAAGTGTTGATTTGAGCTTGCGACCATGGAGGAGTGAAAGAAAACACCCTTTCGGGTGTAGACGGAGACGGGGATGTCTCCGAAGAGAGTCGCAGAGGCAGGGGATGGCGCAAAGGCAACCCTTGACTCGGCCGTACTTTGGGTAACAGCTCGGGCACAGGGTCTGGAAAGGAGAAAGCGGGACCCGAATGTTCGCTGTCTTCACCCACCCAAGGGAAGGCGGAGGAAGGATGTGCGGGTGTGTCGGGCGGAGCCAGGACTTGCGAGCCCATCAACGGATTCGCCAGGGAGCTGGAGCTGTCGCCGTATGCTCTTCGTGGTCTTGGGCGAGGCATGGGCGGAGGGACGCAGTGGATGGGCGTCTGAGGGCAACTGTAGAAACCGGGTCTTTCGTATAGAGGCATGGATGAGAATGCATCCTCCATGTCAGCGTTCCGGGCGTGGCTGGGCATCGGAGAGCTCTCGGGATGGAGGTAAAGAGGGAACCGGGAGAAGGGTGCGTGGGGACGTCGCCGCAGGAGGGAGACTCGGGATGTGGGGGTCGAGCGGGGGAAATTGGGCGACTGGACACCCAGAATGCGACTCAAGCTACCCAGAAATGGAGTGGAATGATTGGCCTCCTCGTGTTCTTTAATCTGCTCCAGATTGTACTGGAATTCCATGTCCTCTTTGGGAACGCTGAGAGACAGAGAGAGAACGGTGACCTTGTTTACATCCCACAACTGACCTTGAAGATCTTCTGTTAGACAAAATGTGCTTTTAAATCTTGAAAATATTGCCTGGCTCATTTTTACTGATCTGTGCAACTTCACCATAAAATAAAAATAGACTTTTTGACAGCTCTATGTCTGGAATAGAAATAGTAATTAGTAAGTAGATTAGAAATAAAATATTTCTGACATGAGGGTGAGTAATTAATGACAGAATTTTCATTTTTGGGTGAATTATACATTTACCTAGATGATGCGATATTTGCATATTTAAACATAACATTTTAGAAAACGTATAATACAAAAAAATTGTAATGTACTGATCAATCAGTTAATATTTGTACCCTAATCACATGTCCTGCCGTAAACGAATAAGAAAAATAAATAAATTACAATTACTGTATTATTACTGTCAGTATCTGGTATTGTTTTTTTTTTTTTTTTTTTAGATTATCAATTAACCTTCAATTATTTAACCTTTTTCTACTTAACACATTACATATAGAGGGGGTTTATATTTCCAGCTGAATATCCTGTTTCACTTAGAAATGTTACATTACAGAAGTAAAAAGAAAAGTTGTTTTTCACTTTTAGAGGCTATAGAATCAAGAGAATCTACAAAATATTTTTTATACAAATCTGAAGCATGTTTTGACTGAAATTTGTTTGTGAACCCAAAATGTGCATGTGTGTGCTGTCTTTGTACTGTACAGGTGCATCTCAATAAATTATAATGTCGTGGAAAAGTTTCATTTATTTCAGTAATTCAACTCAAATTGTGGAACTTGTGTATTAAATAAATTCAATGCACACAGACTGAAGTAGTTTAAGTCTTTGGTTCTTTTAATTGTAATGATTTTGGCTCACATTTAACAAAAACCCACCAATATGGGTTTAAGTGTGTGTGTGTGTGTGTGTGTGTGTGTGTGTGTGTGTGTGTGTGTGTGTGTGTGTGTGTGTGTGTGTGTGTGTGTGTGTGTGTGTGTGTGTGTGGATGTGTGTGTCACCTGATGTCCAAAGCAGATCCCATAAATGAGGGTTTGCGGTGTTCGGCGCTGGCAGCTGTGTAAGGCGGCTGAGGTTCAGATTCATCCCAGTATTTATCTCTCTCAACCAGAGGAACCAGATCATACATCTCATCCACTGACAGCAGAGACACCTGGGGGAAAGACACATCTATTCATGTTTGTATAAGCATAGGTGCTTACAAAAAGGAGAAATGTTAATGTTTAACACATTAGCATTGCTGCTCATGTGACGCAAAACAAAAAATCTGATGCAGGTATAAAAAAATGTGCACTAAAATACTCCTTATTATATCATAATAATATATTGTATTATATATTTTCAGGTGCAAAATAAAGTAATATTTTGTGACAAATAGGCTTGCAAGAGTATTTCTACAATGGCATCAGTAACAGAAAACTGCAGTGCTGTAATTCTGCCAACAGATGTCTATAGAAAGTTATTTTGGCCCATGATGCATAATCAAATAAATTATTTAGCGCACCTTATAATACACAAACACAAGTGAGGAGATTTGACCAGAGAGACTGTACAACCAGACACACAAACCCACAGAGCAAGACAAGACAGAATGACTCAAAGGAGATCAAGAAACATGGCATTAGGGGGGCAGATGATGTACCTGTAAATTACGGTCCACCAGCCAGTTCGTCTCAAAGTCATCGTCATCCTCCCCAAACGGATTAATGAGCTGCTCTGCCACCTGAAAACACACCAATGCAATTATTTCTGACTGTTAAAGATGATGTTGCTACATTACATCAGTGTGATGTAACCATTATTAAAAGTGGTGTTTCACTAAATGTGTATGTATAACCAAGTTTTGTGTGTCATGTCAGCTGCATTGAACTCCATATAATTAGGCGATGTTTATTTAGCACTAAACAGTAATTTTATTCAATAAAACCAGTTATTAGGGACTGTGATTGTGGAGTGGAGCCCCAACTAATGCGAGACTTCACTAATAAGATAACACACCTTGAGCCAACCCACATAGAAGAAGAACTGCAGCAAGGTGAAGACGGGCAGGTAGAAGTCCAGGTTGTGACCCGGGTAACCCTGGGCGGGGTCGAGGAACTGCCGACCAATCAGACAAGCCAAAAAGAAACTGTACACAGCCACGGTTACAACCTATCAGAGAGCACAGGACATTTACAAACTGTTTAAAAGCATGACAAAAAAACTAATTATTAACAAAATAAGAAAAAATATTAATCATTTACATCAATCATTTCAACCATTCAGTGTGCACAAATGTTCGGACTAATCGATTAGAGATCGTCGCTGCACATTCCAACCAATCAGAGGTCATCGCTACACATTCCAACCAATCAGAGGTCATCGCAACACATTCCAACCAATCAGAGGCCATCGCTGCACATTCCAACCAATCAGAGGCCATCGCTGCACATTCCAACCAATCAGAGGCCATCGCTGCACATTCCAACCAATCAGAGGTCATCGCTGCACATTCCAACCAATCAGAGGCCATCGCTGCACATTCCAACCAATCAGAGGTCATCGCAACACATTCCAACCAATCAGAGGTCATCGCTGCACATTCCAACCAATCAGAGGCCATCGCTGCACATTCCAACCAATCAGAGGTCATCGCTGCACATTCCAACCAATCAGAGGTCATCGCTGCACATTCCAACCAATCAGAGGTCATCGCTGCACATTCCAACCAATCAGAGGTCATCGCTGCACATTCCAACCAATCAGAGGTCATCGCTGCACATTCCAACCAATCAGAGGTCATCGCTGCACATTCCAACCAATCAGAGGTCATCGCAACACATTCCAACCAATCAGAGGTCATCGCAACACATTCCAACCAATCAGAGGTAATCGCAGCACATTCCAAACCAATCAGAGGTCATCGCAACACATTCCAACCAATCAGAGGTCATCGCTGCACATTCCAACCAATCAGAGATCACTATTAGCCATTCCAACCAATTAGAGGATAATTTAAAGATTATTTCCCATTCCATCCAGAGATTAATCATACTAATTGAATCAATATTGATTGGTCATACAAATTTGGTCAGTTCAGCTCAATTTCATTTCTGATTTTGCTTGGATCTATACAGGCAAATGTTATGAGTGGTCTGTAGTCTGGCTAGTTCTGTCTCAGTCACTATTATTAGTGCTAGTAAATGAAGCTAGATGAGTTTGAACCATCAAACCTGTGTGTAAACGAGAGGTAGGCTGATCCAGTCATATCCATACAGCCTCATACACTGAGAGCGCAGTGTGTTCAACTCCTACCAGGAGAAAACCCAGAGAAAATCCTATTGCTCACATGGAGAATTATGGAGTTATTAGTTAAATATCATCTGAATAACTTTACTTCAGGCCCAGATGTTACTACTGAAATTACATGATTCCATTAATACTGAAAACCACATAATGTTCGAAACGCAAAAAAAAAGACCTGTGAAACAGTTCAGTCAAAAAAATGAACTCGCTTGTAAATTAGCGGTTTGAATCCGAATCAATTCAGTCAGTGAATCGTTCATAGTCTCACTGAACCAGGGGACAGTTGTTCAAAAAGTTTAATCTGGATCAGAATGATCTGGATTTGGAAATCCCATGTTTTTGCTATGCAGGATCAGGTAACCCATCTTACTTTTGTGCTGGTTTTTCAAAGCAAGATTGGTTTGGATCACCCCGATCCAGATACACACCTTTTCAGATTTCCAAATCTGGATTATTAGTGCTCTATGGAGCCCCTAAAGGGACATGCTAAAAGAGAAAATAAATTACTTCTGACTGGCCCATCTCTGATGATTGTGCCAATGTAGTTTACAATCACTGATTTAAAAAACAACAACAAAACTTTCAATTAAATATAATATTTGGGTTTGATATTAACAGGGGATATAGTACATGCTCCAAATGTTTTACCACTTTTAAAGTTTTATTCATTTTTTGTTCCTGAAATCCACTCTTCTACTGGGATCAGAATAATAATTTTTTGGGATCAAAAGTATCCCAATCTAACTAAAACGTTTTGAAAAAAACAAGATTGGATTTTGTGATCTAATCTGAATTCAGAATCTTTTTCCCCCCCTTTGAACAACCCATTTTCAAGATTTGATTCAATCCGATGGCCAAAATCCGATCAGATTACTTTTGGACAACTGGACCTAGGGGTTAATTTTCTGTAATGTCCATATGAAATGGTTCAGTCAAAAAGATTCAACTCGCTCGTAAATTAACGGTTTGAATCAAACTCAATTCAGCCGTTACTGACCCCCTCACTGAAACTTTAGTTATTTTTCTGTTATGTCATATCAAAATGAAAATGAATCGGCAAAAAGTTACATGAAACAGCCTTGAATTTGCTTGAACTTGAAGTTAGTGGTTTTAATTAGCCGTGTCTGGAGTCACTGAATAGCGAGTTATTATTCAGTCATGTATTAAAATAAACCGAAAACTGTAAGTATGTTTTAGGTTAATAAATACGCCTTAATCATCATGAGGTGCGTTTTGTCATACATAATCTCGTTACATTTCATGCTATGTTTCCTGCAAATAACGAATGCAGCGAAAGCCATATGATGTCCGATTCACAAAAAAAGATTCGTATGAAACGGTTCAGTCAAAAGATTCATGAAACAAACTCGAACTTTGAATCCGACTCGTTAATCAGACGCGTTAGTTCACAACAATAATAAAACAAACAGATATATGGTGCTGGGTAGATTACTAACTAATTGTAGTCCATTACAGATTACATGACGAAAATTGAAGTTCATTATTAGATTACATGATGCAAATTGTAGTTAGTGCATACATCATAAATTTACTAATTTTAGGTAATGTATTCTGACTGATTTTTTTACATTACCCTAACCTAACTTGATTTAAACCTACCATTGCTTTTTTCCCCAAATTCAGAAGCGCGGATGGCAAAATGATTTACATGACATTTACACGGCCAATCTATATTGTGTGAATATTGTCGAAGCTTTTCACAATAAATATTTTTGGATAGGAAAAAGAAGAATTGGGTAGAACTAATAAATTAGGAATAATTTCCTGTCAATTTATGAATAATATATAACCATGTAATCCATAAAAAGTAACTGTAATCTGATTATTAACAATGAACAAAATTATAAAAGCATCACTTTGTTTTTGCCCCCATTTTTCATGAGCTGAACTCAAAGATCTAAGACTTTTTCTATGTACACAAAAGGCCTTTTTATCTCTAATATTATTCATAAATCTGTCTAAATCTGTGTTAGTGAGCACTTCTCCTTTGCCGAGATAATCCATCCTCCTCACAGGTGTGGCATATCAAGATGCTGATTTTTATTCTATACGAAATATTCTCACAACAAAAGTGATATTTATGACACATACACAATCAGAATCACAGGAGTGATGAGTCTATATACACAGAAAGACATACGTTGAGGATGGCGGTCATCGCGACGTCATTATTGATGCATCCTTCAGATCGAGCTCTCATGGCCAGACTGACAAACCACATGCAGGGAACCCAGAACTTATTATGAGGGGAGGGCAGTTCCTCTAACTGCCTCAGTTCCTCAGCCGTCATCAGACCTACAGTACAGGAAAGTGTTCAACCCATATGCAATTCTTCCAAAATTAATAATGTTGACTTTGCATGAAATCATACAGAGATCAGGAGGCTGACAAGTTCCAATAATCATCCTCAAAATCATGGATCTTGATTTTGTGCGATCCGTGAACATACACTATATTGCCAAAAGTATTGGCACCCCTTCTAATGAAAGGTTTGACTACTTTAATAATTTCCATGAGTACAAATCTTAAAGTTTAAGCATATAATGATATTCTAGTGAATTGTGTGCTTCTAATTGTATAGCAACAGTTTGGACAGGACTCTTTTCTATTCTAACATGACAGTGTCTCTGTGTATAAGACAAGAATCAAAGAGAAATGATGATTCAGTCAGTGTGGAAGAACTTGACTGGTCTGCAGAAAGCAGCTGAACACCTCTGGTGTGACTTTAAATGAGCCACAAACTCATCACCAAACACCAATGACTTGTACATATGGATACAGTCATTTTAGACACTTCCAAAACTGTTGCAACAGAGATGGAAATACAATTTTGAAATACATGAATTATGATTCTATCTTTATTTCTACAGTTTTGGAAGTGCCTTTTCCTGTTCTAAAGAAGAGGGTGTCCCAATAAGTTTGTCCATATAACGTATGTACAAGTCATTGGTGTTTGGTGATGAGTTTTTATCTCAAGGTCTGCATTCAGCTGGGATTAGGACTTGGCTTTCTGTAGACCAGACAAGTTCTTCCACACTGACTGAATCAATTATTAATTTTTTATCCTTCCCTTATGTAACGGAGGCCAGCGGAGGTAAGTGCTGTGCAGGTAAACCTCACTCCTCAAAAAGAGGAGACCAGCGACTAGCTCTAGCCTTTAGCCTCCTTGTTAGCGAGCCTGCCTCCCACGCCGGAGACCCGGGTTCGAGACACACTCAGAACAAGAACGAGGTGAAGCGATGCGGACCCGGGGGGGGGGGGTTACACTTATACACAGAGGCATCGTCATGTTAGAATAGAAAAGGGTCAAGTCCAAACTGTTGCTAAACACACAATTCCCTAGAATATCATTATATGCTTAAACGTTAAGATTTGTACTCATGGAAATGACTAAATCAATTCTAAAAATCAATTATCCATAGCTTCAAGAGCCATAGCTTAAAAAACACATAATATATCTGACATCTAACTAATAAAATTAGTAGCCTACTCTTTCTAATATTAAAATTAGAAAAGGTACAATCTTACAGACTTTATGTAGTACATCAACAAGGATTTGGTACAATTACAACCCCCCCAGGCCCCCCTTTCTTTTGGTCCGTTCCGCGATCCATGCAAGTACTTCATACCAGTTGTGTGTTCATGCAAAAATGGCACAAAAGCACTTTTACAGTGTTTTTGTCATTTCTCTGCCCCATTCACTTTTATTGTATAGAATAAAACAGTCCAGCACTGTATAAACAAAAGTGACTTGACATGAGGTTGAGTAAGTCATGACAGAATTTACATTTGTTTGTGTGTGAGCTATTTCTCAACAGCCAAAGCTCTTAGGATTCTGGCTGTAATTCCTTCCTGTTTCCTCTTTGAGGTTAAATCCCAGATACCGAAGGGTACCGGCACAAAACATGGCTTTAATCGCTGTTCTAGGCCACATTACTTGGCCCGAGTCTCAGTGTACCTGCTTGAACCAGGTGGCTCATGGTCGGGAACCTCTTGTAGACGGCGGTGCTGACGGAGCGGTAGATCAGGATGCCTGACAGGTTAGCGTAACGCATGAGACTCCTGCGGATGAGTCTGGCTCCTTCATCTGCGCCCCGGATGTGTCCGCTAACCAGCGCTGACAGACGGTCCGGCCATGGGACGCTCTCGAACTGACCCCACCATCGAGTCACCACAAGAGTCACGTAGAAACCTGCAGGAAGAGAGAGAAGTTAAGACTGTTTTAATCCTATAAAAGCACTAATGTAAGTCATGTTTACCCAGTACGAACGACAGGGGAATCAGTTGTGCGTATTGATCGCAGTACACGGAGAGCTTCTCGAACATCCTGCGCTGCTCCTCAGTCAGAATACACCTGTCAATCAAAAAGAGCATATTTCAATAACCAGGGATTTATTCAATAAAACTACTAAAAGTAGAACTCACTGTAGACTGAAAGAAAATTTGAACAATAATCTGACAAAACACCCGTACCGTGTTTTTTTCTGATATTACCGCAGTAAAATAATACATTTATAGATGCGCCATCCGTTAAATTATTTGTATAATATGGATTTGGTGATCAGCTAGTACCACCAAGGGTGAATAATTTATTAGGGACGCTCGGGACATGTCACTAATCAATATCCACTGACTACTAAATTGTCCCCAGAAATAATTTTGATCAAACATGATACCCAAAATCAAACACACACGCTTGAGTACCATAGTATATCAAAGTACCATGTTTATGAATATGGTAATCATTTAGTATCCTGGTACATATTAAAGCACCATGGTATTCTTTAAAATACCTTTTGGAGTACCATATCAATGTTACCCTTACAAAAAAAGTACTGGGGCAGTACCATGGTATAATTATGGTATCACATGGTATTTTGAAATATACCATTGGTACTGAAATTACTGTATTTATATGGTAATCCAATATACTTCCAGAAATACTATACTACTACTATGGTAAATGGTTATAGTTAACCAATAAATTATTTACAGTAAGTTGGAAATACCATGGTATGTGGATTTGTTAATCATTTAGTACAATAGTATATTAAAGTATCATGGTATTATCATGCTTTTCAGACATGGTACAATGGTAATACCATGTTTTTTGGACATGGCAGGTAATTCCATTAATATAAATATGGTAATCATTTAGTGTAATACCCTGGATACATATAAAAATACCATAGTATGAATATGTTTTTATTTACCATGGTAATCTTTGAAATTGCCTTTGGAGTACCATATACAGTTCAAACCTAAAAGAAGTACCATGGTACAACCACTGGTACTGAAATGAATGTTTAATGGTATTTACATTTACTTTCAGCAATACTGTGCTACTAAATATGGTACAGTAAATGTTAAAATATAAACATGGTAATGCCATGGTACATGTCCCAAATCATTTTGGTAGTACTATAGATAGTACTGTTAAGTAAGTGCATGTCCTTACAAAAAAAATACCATGGTAAAGTGATGGTAATATTACAGTACTCTGAAACATTCAGGACATGTACTATGGTAAGTAGCATGATTTTATGGATGTACCATGGTAGTACCATACTGCATATTTGCAGTAGATTAAAAATATGAAAATACCATGGTATATGGATCTGGTATATAATTTATTAGCACCATAGTATATCAAAGTACCGTGGTATTATCATGTTTTTGGACATGTAGCATGGTAGGCAATGCTTTATGTAATGCATTTTTTTTTACCATAGCATTCTTTAAAATACCTTTCTTCAAAGTAACATTTTTAACTTACATAATGTACAAATAAGATATAAATCATGGTACTCTGTAATATACCAGTGCTACTGAAATTCATATACATGTTACTCCAATATACTTCCAGAAATACTAGTTACAGTATTCTTGAACATACCATGTACTTGATAATGCTACCATGATATATGTCTTAAAAAGGTCTTTTAATACCATGGTACATTTCAAAACACCATGGTATTACCATCGTACCATATAAGCTAGTCTCAAGTTTACCTGTATGTGATGCTGATGGTGCCATACATCACAGTGAAGATCAGCAGCTCTCGATATAACAGTTTATAGATGCTTCCTTTCCATCGCAGAAGCAGGCGATAAAAGGTGCCCAGACGCGCATCTGCCACCCGCCGTGAGTATGTGACCGTCATCGCTGCCTCCTCTGGACAGGAAGACCACTCACTGCCTGTCAATCACAGTCTCTACTGACCTTTCACTATGATTAGAGATGATAAGCATGCACATCTACACCAGGAAACACATGCAGCATGCACAGCACTAAGTTGTTAGTCAGCATACATCCGCTTCTAACTAATTTCAACAAGCCAGTTATATTCAAATGCATGGGTCAAATGAAGCAAATGTGAGGAGTACTAAAAGAGAAACTGAAAATATCAGAACGCAAGTCCATCATATCAAATGCAATTTGCTTTCCATTCCTTGTCTGTAGGCCTGAAACACTGTATCTGTAAGAAAGAAGCAACTCTACTCACAGCGTGTGATGTTTCGGGAGTCTTTACCGGAACCGTTAAAGCCGGGAAAGATCGACGCCCACACCTCCGGTCACTTGACCTGTTAATCTGTTTTCCACTAACAAAGAGGCATTGTGGAAAAGTGTGTGTGTGTGGGGGGGGCTTGTTAATCTGAGCAAATCTTTCAAAACTCACGTATGCACAAACACTCACACACATTCAATATTAAAAGAGTCATGTATTAATTGCAGTTATGTAATGTAAACGTTATCCAGATACACAGGAAATAAATAATCGACATTTCTTAATCGTTCATGTGGAGTTTAGGCTCCAATAAACACTTTGTGATCACAGAGGCCCTCAGCAGGGTGCTTAGTGCTCGATGTAGGGCCCTCTAGTGGAGGAAATGCAGCTCTGCGTGTGGCCCCATTATTAACCCGTGCCTAACCACAAGTGCTGGAACTCTGTTCAGGGTAGGACGACGGTGCGTGTCATCCAGTGACTTGAGTTAGATACTCAAAACATGCAAATGGCTGTAAACTCCTGTTTGTGAAAGTGCTTTTGCATGAAGAGTCTGTGGAGAAAAGCTGCATTAGGTCACTGGGGTAAGCCTGATTTCTCTGTTGTGTTCTGTCATTGTATTTGACATGGGAGACTTTTGATGCATCCTATTATATGGTGCATAAAAAATGACTCTTACACTTCACCCTTTCTATATCAAAAGCAACTACAACATTTGATATCATATCATGAATGTCATAATGTTTATTTCCAGTTTTCAGCATATATAATTATATTATACTTTTATGTATAATAAGGACAAATGTTGTAGTTTTTCTACAGACTACTTTCCAGTTTTGTCTCTTTGAGAGCATATTAGGTAGATATTTAACTACATTGTTGCAAACGTTGGGTTATGGTGCAATGCTTTAGTTACATTTTGATATCCTGAATGGAAACTTTAGCAGTGATGCATGCAGAAAAAACTACAATGTCTGAATCTCTGATAGTGAATCTAATCTGTCTGTATTTAACAGGCTGGCTGTGAGAGATGCAGCTGAAGTGAGTGCACTCACAGCGAGCGAGTGTGTTTTTATGAGACTGGGAATATACTTTCCATGATGGACGCTTTTGAGGGAATCCATTGTGTGCAGCTCTCCTCCTCTCCCCCGGCACGCTCCAGGTCTGTACCAGGGTACGAGGTGCTGGTGGCAGGGAATTCTGGGATAGCTGTTTACTCGTCACCTACATTCTTTGGCAAAGGTGATTTTACGGATCAGCATGCAGCAGAGGAAAAGAGATGCCCGGTTGGGAGGTACGTCAAGATTTCACCTAAATAAAACATACCATAGTATTACTCTTTAGTTTGTTTTTATCTGTTTAACTTAAACAGGTCTAATGTTATGAACAACTGCTAAATGGTGACAGAGCTAAATCTTTCCCCCACAATTATGTTTGTGAATGAATAATGAGGATTTAAACTCATCCTGCAGAATGAGCAGAACTGTAGGCACGCAATATCAATGTGTGAAAAACAATCAGAACTATGAACATGTAAGTAACAACATAATATAACAAACATAACATTATTAAAAAAACACAATACGTAACATAAAATATGCAACAAAACATAATGGAACAAACAACCTGACATAATGCATAACATACCAGAACTGAACACACATTAAACATCATGTGCAGAATATAACATACCAGAACTGAACTATGACACAATGGTTAAAACAGAACAACATAACATAACATAACAATGGAACGAGCATAACATACCAGAACTGAACACAACATTACACATAACATAAACAATGGGAACATGGAACGAGCATAACATACCAGAACTGCAACACATAACATAATGGAACAAACAACCTATTAAAACAGAACACACAACATAACAACATAACATAACACAATGGAACGAGCATAACA
>CM049866.1:48080995-48233495 GCA_027474115.1 Schizopygopsis malacanthus | reverse complement strand
GATCAGCGCTGTGTTGTTATCGTTAACTAATAGTAATGAAAATAGTTTTTGTTAATAAAAACATTTTTTGTTAATTAAAATAAAATATTAGATGAAATTAATAACTGAAATTAAAATGAGAAATGCTGTCTTGGCAACTAACTGAAGTAAGTTTATTGAAGTACTGAAATTACTCAAGCTAAAATTAAAATAAAATACTGTTAAATAGTTTCAAATATTAAAAAATGACAAAAAGCACATAAGAAAAAATGTAAACTAAAATTTAAATGAAATCTGAAAATAAAAAATGCTAATTAAAAATATTAATAAATACTGTAAAAATAGTGAAATATTTTATAAATACTAAAAATATGTTAATAAATCAATGATAGTAATAGAAATATGTGAATATATATAAACAATAATTAAAATATAAAAAAGCTCATTCAAAACATTAATACATACTAAAACAATTTTATATTATATTATTATAATAATAGATTATATATATATATATTAGATAAATTATAAATATTTTTGAGATAATACAGTACATATTAAAATAATATTGTTAATAAAATATATTATTAAATATCAAAATAATGAAAATATAAAAATAAACTAAAAAAATGACTAAATACTAAAGATAATGAAATTGTTTTAGATATGTTAATAAATACTAAAGATATTAATCATTAATATTTTAATATAATAATTATTTATATTTAAATATTAATAAATAGTACAAATAATGAAAAGGTTTTACATATAATAAGAATAACAATTACTAATATATATTAATAAATACTAAAAAGAAAGAAAATGTCAAAATAAAGGCTAATTAAAAACATGAATAAATAACTATCTATAAATACTACTCAAACCACAGCAGCGTGGTGTCCAGGTTACACCAGTAATCCACCTTCACTAGTCTGGCCTTTTCTCCACTGGGAACAAAACAACATAGAATCAACACATTTAAGAGAAAGAAATCACGTATGAAAGTACCATTCATTAATTGAGTGCTTAAAGGGATAGTTCACCAACAAATGAAAATGTCCCCATAATTTACTCGGAGTTATATTTAAGATGATCCTGGCTTTATAATGGCAGTGAATGGGTGTTATTTTTCAACAGTCCAAAAGAGGTCCAATAAAGTGCATCCATCTATATTAAAACATGCCTCGCACGGCTCCGGGGGTGAATAAAGGCGTCCTGTAGCGAATCCAAGGTTCAAGGTTCTTTTATTGGTCACATATTCAATTATACAGGATATAATCAGTAGTGAAATGTAAATCAGGACAGGTCCGCTCAATGGAAAGTGCGAAAAGTGAAACATAACACAAGAGAATATATATATAAATATAGGTAAAAATAAAATGTGTAAGTAAAATAAAATGTGCAATACAGTATACTGTGGAATCCATGCATTTTTTAATTTTTTTAAATATCCATATTTAAAATGTTATAAACCGTAATCTGTAGCTTCCGCTAACGATCATACGCACGTTCACAGTAGACGTAGCTTAAGCTCCAGTGAGATATGCTAGTCTCGCGAGAACTAACGTTTCCTTTCTTTAGCAAAGAAAAACCAGTCTCTCTTGGATTATTTCGAAATCCTCTCACATTCTTCTTTACAAATCCTCGTTTTGTTCATCTAACTCATGACCGGTGTTTTGCTTTGCTCTCTCTTCTGCACTTCTGTGTTCGTTATTAATCACAGAGCTTACGCTATGCCTAGCACGTATGACAGTTAGCGGAAGTGAGAGAAAAGCGTTTATATAGTTTACTTACAAAAATGAATCGATTCGCTATAGCAGGCCTTTATTCACCCCCTGGAGCCGTGCGAGGCATGTTTTAATATGGATGGATGCACTTTAATGGCCTAAGTTTGGACTGTTGAGAAATAACACCCATTCACTGCCATTATAAAGCCAGGATCATTTTAAACATAACTCGGATTGCATTCGTCTGAAAGAAGAAAGTCATATTCACCTAGGATGGCTTGAGAGGGAGTAAATCATGGGGTGATTTTCATTCTTTGGTGAACTCTCTCTTTAAGCAGGATGAACTAAACTCTCTCTCTCTTATCTAGTTGGACTCGGTGTTGTTTGCTGAGTTCCTCTCGTGGAAGGAGACGCCCGGTCTGGATCGCTCCTCAGCGTTCATCAGCAGGGTGTACAGAGAAGACATCGGGCCGTGTCTCTCATTCACCTGCTCTGAGGTGTGTGAGCACACGTCTGTCTTCCTCTGATCGTCTGTTTTCTCTCTCTCTGACGTTCTCTTGTGTTTTCCTCCAGTTGTCTCAGTCGGTCCAGTGCGCAGTGGAGAATAACTCTCTTACTATCGAGCCGGTCGCCATGTCGTCTCTGCACACGGTCAAAGCCCTCGAATGTGGAGGACCCAAGTAAGTCATGGAGGATAACTCTATAAAAACAAAACACATCAGTCACTTTCTTTCACGCTTTTGGCCATTTTGGAGATGATCACAAACGTAAACAACATATGTAATGTACAGTATCTCACAGAAGTGAGTACACCCCTCACATTTTTGTAAATATTTTATTATATCTTTTCATGTGACAACACTGAAGAAATGATACTTTGCTACAATGTAAAGTAGTGAGTGTACAGCTTGTATAACAGTGTAAATGTACTGTCCCTCAAAATAACTCAACACACAGTTACTAAAGTCTAAACCACTGGCTACAAAAGTAAGTACACCCCTAAGTGAAAATAGATATTTTGCCAGTTCTTTTCTTTCTGGAGGAATTAAGTAATACATATATATATATATATATATATATATATATTTATATGTGTATTAGTGCTGTCAAACAATATGCATACATGCATGTATTTGTATTTATATATACATAATAAGTATATAAAGTACACACACACACACACACATATATATATATATATATATATGTGTGTGTGTGTAAACAACAACTTTTATTTTGGATGCGATTCATCGTTTGACAGCACTAATGTGTGTATATATATATATGTGTATGTATAAATAAAATCATTTAATTTGAATACCATCATAGCAGCCACACCAGCAGCTCTTAGACTTCTTCACCTGGCTTCAGGTCCAGGTCAAAGTTCAACAGCTTTGATTCGGCATGAAGCGTGTGGGACCCTCTTTAATCCTGCCTGCATCGGGGCAACAAACACACATGAGTCAGACCGATTGCTCTTTGATCTGGGAGGTCACGCTTTAATCACAATTTAATCACTCTTTGATTTGGGGTTGTTTTCACAGCGGTTGCCGGGCGCCCATAGAAACGTAAGTCAACGCAAGAACCAAATGTGCATGAAATCATGTTTACACTAACACACCATGTTCTTTTCTGTCCGCAGAATTATTATTTTGATCATTTTTAATAACATTTTATAATTTATTTTTAACACACAATTAAATTATTGATTTCATTTATTTTTTGCAAAAACCTCTTGTCTTGCAATGCGCATCTCACTTTATATAATTGATCATTTATTTAGTAATGTATAATTTCCTGTCTTCAGGTTTCAGTGATAGAAACGTTTATGTTGAGAGTAATGAGTTTCACCGAACTGAAGAACAGCGTGTTTGTTCCTGGCTGGGCTTGGCTCTTATTGGCTGTTAGTCGTTTGATTGACAGCTCTATTGACCAGTGTTCTCTTTTGCTTGAACAGTAAATGTGCGTTGAGCGGCATGTCCCGCCCCTGCCGACATCGCATCAAACTGGGAGATAAAGAGAATTACTACTATATCTCTCCGTCGAGCAGAGCACGAGTACGTGTCTATACTGTATTTCTCCCTCTCTTTCTTCAGAACCACTTATGATCAGTGTTGGGGAAAGTTACTTTTAAAAGTAATGCGTTACAATATTGCGTTACTCCCTAAAAAAGTCACTAATTACGTTACTTTGTATGAAAAGTAATGCGTTACGTTACTTTTGCGTTACTTTCTCGTTACTTTTTAAATATGAGCAGGGCTTGATTGTTTGTTTTTAATATAATAAGTTATATTTATAGCAAATATAAAAGCCTTTCACACCAAAAAGTGTAATGAATAAACCTCAGACTGAAGGACGAGTAAATCACGTCTGTACAGAAGAACACAGGAGAAGTTCAACACTCTTCAGCAATAAAAACAACAACGAAGCACAATTGTTAGTTTATCTAAAGTAATTTTTGGTTATTAATATGGTTGAACTGGATCATCAAAGGTCAGCAGCAAACACATCGGTTAATAAAATGAGATTAGATATATTTGTGTTGTTTAACATATTTAATTATTGCAGGTTTGTCATATTCTGAGTTTGTATTTCACTGTTTTAATTCATTTTGATGAATACTGAATCTGTTTTTTGCGAGTGGGATGAATTAATACACATTCATATTTAGTCTAGATTAGATCTACAGTAAGATCATGTTCACACGGCGCACTGTCATCAATAAATGGAAAAAAGTAACTCAGATATTTTCTAGTAAATTAAAAAGTAATGCGTTACTTTACTAGTTACTTGAAAAAAGTAATATTATTACGTAACTCGCGTTACCCCCAACACTGCTTCTAAGCGGTTTATTTCAGGACCGGGTTAATAACCGCTCTCTCCTCAGATCACAGCCGTGTGTAATTTCTTCACGTACATCAGGTACATCCAGCAGGGCCTGGTCAGACAGGACGGTGAGTAACTCCACACGGGGCTCCTGGAATTCACTTGGACTGTTTATGGAGGATTGTTTAGGACTAGTTGTGTTCACAAAATCAAAAAATCTCAAACCAGCTAATTTATTAATACAATTATAATTGATATATATAAAATGTTTGATAAATTGCATGTGGATGCACAATATAGATTACTTTAAATATTATGTATTTATTCATATTAATACATCTATATATGTATATTTTATGTATATTATTCATTCATTAGTCATTATTCATTAATTTAAATATATAAGAATTAAAACAATATATTTTCTATATATTACATCTGTAATATACATTTAAAATATTTTTTGTTAATAATTTTTAATAAGTAATTATTTGTATTACACTCATGTGACCCTGGAGCACAAAAGCAGTCATAAGTAGCACGGGTATATTTGTAGCAATAGCCAACAATATATTGTATGGGTCAAAATTATAGATTTTTTCCTTTATGCCAAAAATCATTAGGATATTAAGTAAAAATCATGTTCCATGAAGATATTTTGTAAATTTCCTACCATATATAAATATGAAAATGACATTTTTGATTAGTAAGATGCATTAAAAACTTCATTTGGACAACTTTAAAACCGATTTTCTCAATATTTAGATTTTTTTGCATCCTCAGATTCCAGATTTTCAAATAGTTCGTATCTCGACCAAACATTGTCCTATCATAAACCATACATCAATAGAAAGATGATTAATTTCAGCGCGTAGATGATGTATAAATCTAAATGTAAAACAATGTACCCTTATGACTGTTTTGCGGTCCAGGGTCGCATATATACAGTGCTGAGCGTAAATGAGTACACCCCCTTTGAAAAGTAACATTTTACACAATATCTCAATGAACACAAAAACATTTTCCAAAATGTTGACAAGACTAAGTTTATATAACATCTGTTTAACTTATAACATGAAAGTAAGGTTAATAATATACTTGCATTTTCAGTTTTACTCAAATTAGGGTGATGCAGTACACCCCACTGAAAGTCTCTGGAGCAAAGCTAAATCTTAGAAATGTAACAAGAATTTGAGTCTAATTATTCATTACACTGACAGTTGAACTTAGCTTTTTTGTACTTATTACTTTTGTGTAATTTTACTTTTTTCAAAGTACATTGTAATTTTACTTTTACTTAAGTATATTTTGTTTGAAGTATTGTACTTCGCTACATTTTAAAACACATTAATTACTGAGTAAAAAAAACGCTCTGGCAATACTGTATGTCAGAAGAAGATAATAGTACTAATAATCATCCTGTGTTTGCAGTCCAGCAGATGTTTTGGGAAGTGATGCGTCTGCGGAGCGAGATGAGTGTGGCCAAACTGGGATATTTCCTGACGGAGAGGAGCTAGAGAACCAGCACACAAACACAAACATCATCTCTCAAACACTCCCATGCTGGTGTTTTCCAGCCCCAGAACACTAGCACTGCCCGAGTCCACGGAGAACACGTTCACTCTCCACAGGCTGTGTGTTGTGTGGCTTTGGGAAAGACTGAATGCAGTAAATGTGCCACTTTGTTAACACTTGAGGTAAATGTTTACAAGACAACTCGTCAACAACTCTTTGACTTTTTAAAAACTTGTTTTCCTCATCATGGAGAGTTTACATCTCACAGTTCTTCCCTTCAGAGTTCACTAGTGCTGTCAAACGATTAATCGCATCCCAAATAAACGTTTTTTTTGTTTACATAATATCTGTATGTGTACTGTGTATTCATTGTGTATATATAAATACACACATTCATGTATTTTGAAAATATTTACATGTATTATATTCTTATATTTTATTATATATAAGTATATCTAATATATAAACATAACATATTTTCTTAAATATATAAATGCATGTGTTTGTATTTATATATACATAATTAATATACACAGTATACACACATATATTATGTAAACAAAACTTTTATGTTGAACAGCACTAGAATTATCAGCTTACAATTCTGCTTTTTTTGGGGGGGGGGATTCCAATTTACATCCCATAATTCAGAATTTCTCTCAGAATTCTATTTTTCTGTTTTTGCCACACAATAAAAAATAATTGAAAAAGGTAACTGACGTTATATCTCACACACTTCTCAATTTTGTCCTGCAGTTTTTAAGTTTATATCCCATAATTTTGACTTTGCATCTCGCATTTGAGTGTTTGTCTCAAAAAAAAATAATTTCCTCAGAATTGGAAGAAAAATGTGAGATATAAACACAATTACAATTTTTTTTTTTTTTTATTCCGTGGCAGAAATAACTTACCAAACCGACATTTAACTTGCCATTTGCCAAGAAGTTCAGTCATCCATTAAACACATGACGGCAGAGTTCATAGCTTGAAATGTTTTCAGCTCAGAAACATATCAACAGACATCGAGTTTTTAATTCTAGAAAGAATAATCTTGTATTTGAATAAGTCTTATGTTGTTTTCGCTCTAGTCTGAATATTAAAGGTTGATATTCTGATGTCCTGTAGTTCTTCCAAATCTTTTAACAAGCGCTCATTATTACAAGGTTTCTTTATAGTTTGACGAAGACGTGGTTGGAAACTCATAATTACAGTAATTCCACCAATAGAATCCGTTCTGGAGTTCTAGAGCAGTGCTTGAACTTCATCTGAAGGTAATCTTGTGCAGTGCATACACACCACTAACGCGTTGTGTCCCGGTGAACTCTTTACAGCTTTGAATGGACAATCCTCCAGAGATCTTTTCTTTTCAGAGACCGTGTGAGTCTGTTCCTGCCGCTCCTGCACGCAGCAGATCTTATGTTATGATGCTTAACCATCGTACACAAGTTATGGTACATGTACCATGATGCATCACACTCTGTATTATAGATTATAACGGTTGCATGATTGACAATCGCTGTCTTACAGCACGCGCTTGTGGTGGACTGTCTTCATATTGAACTTGATGTGTGAAAACATGCTTTCAGCAGGTTGTATTTTCTGTTTAGTTCTTCATCTGGTTTTGTCAGGCTTGTTTTCATTCGTGACACATTAAATATGACGTCTACCCTCAGGTCTGTTGCTTTCTCCTCATGTTAAACTCCATTAAAACATCTTCAGAATAGAAATGTGTGACTCACTTTTGTCCTGTGAATAATGAATACTTTCTCAAAAACAACTATATAGCATCATGTAAGAACTGTGAGATTTATTCATAATTTATGTATGAATGTACAAACATACATACTGGTCATATATTTTGGATTTCCATACAAGAGGAATATATACTGTATATAAATATGTATGTGTGTGATTTTTTTGAGAATTTTATAACATTTCATAATCATTTCAGTAGTGCGTTTATGATGCTTAAAATCATAATTATTTAACATGTCAAAGCTTATTTAAATGTATAATATATGCATGATTTCACAGCACAATCTTGGATTCTATTGAGATTAAATTCATCAAATATATAAACATGCGGCACCTAATTTTGAGCCGCAAAACAGAAGTTTAGTACAAGAGTCAAAACATTAAAAAATAACGAATTATACGTCTATGAACAAATATTAATGCTCTTCTACAAAGATTTGCGATATCGTTTGAGCGTTTGGGGTTTAAGAGATGTTTTGTTTTTGTTTACTTCAAATGCAGTTAAAAACAGTAAAATTGTTTAATATTATTTTGATTTTAAGTAACTGTTTGTTATTTGAATACATTATAAAATATAATTTATTTCTGTGATGCGCAGCTGTATTTTCAGCATCATAACTCCAGTCTTCAGTGTCACATGATCTTCAGAAATCATAATAATATACTGATTTACTGCTCAAGAAACATTTATGATTATTATCAGTGTTAAAAACAGTTGTGCTGCTTCTTATTTTTGTTTCAGGATTATATGATGAATATAAAGTTCAAAAGAACAGCATTTATTTAAAATAGAAATGTTTTGTAACGCTATAATTGTCTTTACTGTCACTTTTAAACTATGTAATGTGTACTTGCTGAAGAAAAGTATTAATTTATGTGCATAAGATCATACTGAGCTATTAATAACAAGGGTAATAAGTCATCATTAAAGCAGGTGTTTAGTTCAGCTGTGGGCCGACGGCAGATTAAACACAGACAAAAGAGGACACTGGGAGAAATGTTAAAAATGCTTCTCTTCGTGTTCTCACACGTTTCATTCAGTCACCAGGTTATGAAATCAGACTGTGGTTATGAGACAGGAATATTAAACATGTGAACACACATATTCATTTCATTTCAGCTTCTTCTCTGACGCATTCTGCCTTCCCCGGCTCGGCTTTCCGAAGGATAAACCTGCAAGAGATATCACTCAAAGTATTATTATTGTACATATACTCACATAAACAACAGCTTGAGGCGCAGATTTGAACACACCTTTGGTAGCAGACGAGGAAGAGCGCTATCAAGGCCACGCCCCCTAGGACTGACATCACTGACGCAACAATGGAGGAGGCGGGAAGGGGCGGAGCTACAGGTTCTGCACATGCATGTTTCTGTCAGTGTGCTCTTTTATGATTAACATGCCATGGATTGAGGAAAGCGCTGTTCCGGTGTGTCAGAGGCGGCTCACCTGTGCAGGTGTGACCTCCAGGTGTGTTCAAACACTGCAGGTGAGGAGGACAGACGGACGGATGAGGGGAACATTCATCAATATCTGAAATTACCCAAATACAAACATTATTAATACACTGTGTATCAGATGGATGTTACATTCTAAATTAAATTATATTTATATGAAATTAATATTTATTTTATTTTATAGTCAATATGAATTGTTTATTATTTTATCATTAATATTTACCATTTAATTTAATATGTTATTTATATATGAATTTAATTTAATGAGTGTCCACTAATGTAAAATAAATGAGTAGAACATACATCAGTATTTAAATACTTTATTTACTATTAAATAGTTACATTTATTTAATATTTCATATCAATTGTTTAACATTTTATTGTTAATATTTACTAGTAAATGTAATACATATAATAATCTTTTCATATTTAATGTAATATTTAGTTTATAAATGTACATGAATGTCCAAATGTTCAATGTTTTAATAAATTGGGTGTCAGGCGGATCAGTCAAGTTTAATATTTAATTTAGTTTGATTCGAATATTAATTGTTTAATATTGTATAATTAATATTTACTATTTAATTTAATATTATGCATTTTACACGCAACTTTTAATGTAGTATTTGGTATTTAATGTCATATTTAATAAAACAATGTTTAATCTAATTCAATAAAAATGTACATGAATGTTTCAAAACAAGCAATAAAATATTGACATGATCAATAAAAACATTGTTTTAATAAATTCGGTGTCAGATGGATCAGTCAGTTTACAAATGTTCTTTGGAAAATACTTCAATTTAATTTGTTTTGAATATTTACTTTGATTTAATATTAACTGTGTAATGTTGTATAATTAATATTTGACCATTTAAATTTAATCTAGTGTTATTTTACATTCACTATGTAATTTTGTAATAAATATAATATTTGACCTTGGAGCACAAAAGCAGTCATAAGCAGCACAGGTATATTTATAACAATAGCCAAAAATACATTGTATGGGTCAAAATTATCCATTTTTCTTTTATGCCACAAATTATTAGGACGTTAAGTAAAGATCATGTTCCATGAAGATATTTTGTAAATGTCCTACCATATATATATATATATGAAAGTGTGATTTGTGTTTAGTAATATGCATTGCTAAGAACTTAATATAGACAATTTTAAATGTAAATATTTATATTTTTTTTGCATCCTCAGATTCCAGATTTTCTAAGATAGTTGTATCTCAGTCAAATATTGTCCTATCCTAACAATCCCTACATCAATGGAAAGATTATTTATTCAGATGATGTATAAATCTCTATTTCGGAGAATTGACCTTCTGACTGGTTTTGTGGTCCAGGGTCACATATTTAACGTAAGCATTGAGTTGAACCTTGGCAGGTGGGGGGTTGAGGGGTCCACTGGTGGGTGTTGGGGTCACAGCTGATTTGTGTGGCTCCCTGGAGCAGGTATCCAGCAGGACACTGATACACCACCGCAGATTCACACAGAACAGAGAAGCCCAGACTCAACCGCGGGACCGCGCCACAGACCGGGTCTGAAAATGAGACCCAGATATGGTCAGAGTATGAATAACACGTCAAATAAAAGGATGATTTGATTGTTTTCGGTCACTAATAATACCAGTGTCAGGTTCTCTCCACGCTGAGAGGTTCATGTGGGCGATGCGTGTGCAGGGCAGCAGGTCGTCGGGGTGGAGTGTGTGTGCGAAGGGGTCAAAGGGCACCAGCCGGATGTGTGTGTTGTCACAGATGACGCGGGACAGAGATGTGGTGCGCAGAGCGTCTCTCTGAGCGGAGCTGAACACACCTTCATTCTGCCACCAGAACCTGACCCGCATTTAATGTGTGTCCTTCAAATCACGCCAGACTGACATCTCACAGTATTTGTCTCAAACTGAATATCACATTACCTGTCCCCGTCTCGGAGCGCTTTGAACTGTTTGGCGATCAGGCAGGCCAGCAGCGGCCCCACGCGGCCCCCGGGCAGAGCCGGCTCTGAAATGGCCCCGACCCACACGTCTATGTTCTTAGCGGTTCCATAGAGATGCAGCAGCTTCCTGGCCAGAACTCCATTACCCAGAATGCCTGCTAAACCAGACTCATTCACAGGTGCGGAGAGCCCGCAGAGCTCTCGCCACGCACTGTAACCTGAGAGAGAAACAACACCGGGCAAAATAAAAGTCAAGAGAAGTTAGTGACATTAGTGCAAAGAGAATGTGTTAAAACGGGTATTACATAGTTTAAATTATAGTGTAGACAACAAATAAAATTCATGCTTTGATATATAAAAATATATTTTAATATGTTTAGGTTAAAAATAAAAGTCTAGTGTGACATCTTCAGGTTAAGGTAAGATTTAGGGTAAGAAATACAATTAGCAAACAATTACTAAATCGTTCTTAGTAAGGAGAGAGATAATGTCAGGACACTTGATTTATTTATTTTTAGAAGATCAAAGTTAGCAAGCAAGCCAATAAATTAATTCATTAATAATTTGCATATTTATCTTCTCAAGTCATTTAAATTATTGTATTTTTTTGCACATTTTTTATTTTTCTAAATGTAAACATGACAGGAGCTTTAATAAGTTATAATATGATTATAAGTGAGCTGCCCTCATAAACATAAATCATGGCTTACAGGTCTGAAATAAGACTAGAAGTAATTTATCTGCTTTTTACTTTTTTATTTTAAACATGTCATAAGTTCAGTTCAGTTCATGTTCAGTTGTAACTGAATCTTTACTTATAAACTTTTAAAATAAATAAGTTAGCTGCCTTAATAAACATACATTAGATTAAAAAAATTACTAAATACAATAAAACCTATTTAATCCAATAAATGTACAAACAATGTATTTAAATCAATACTGAAACAAAAAGTTAAATTAAAGTGCACTATTTTAGTTAATATTTCTGTATATTTAAGATGATTAGAGTACTTGTATTTTCCCAAATCTACTGGAATCAATTAAGCTAAATATTGCGGGTAGTCTTGCTATTTTGTAGTGTTTTAAGTCACATACTGATTCAAAAAAGACTATTTTATCCTATATTTTGCATTTAAACAGATCTGAAAAATACTCAACACAAGTGTGAACACAGGTGCTTCTCGTGGAGAAAACTTGATTTTGTTGCACAAACTAATGTAGCAGCCATTCACATAAAAATAAAAACGCCAGATCAAGCTCGGTCGAGTGTTACCAGCACATCAGAATCAGCTGCCACCGTTAATCGAGTCTCTTGTGCGCTTTAGTATTTCATGCTCCCTGAGAAGGCAGTAGACTCGCTCACTGCTGACTGGCACCTTGTAGGCCATGATCTCGTCCCCTCTGCAGGTTTAACGCGGCCAGGTCGAGCGGCAGACCTCCCTGAGCCTGGAAGAGTCTCTCCGTCAGCTCCTCCACCATCATCTGATCAGCTGTCTGCAGTTTAGCCGGAGACAACAGCAAACCACGCAGCACGGGATCAATGCCACCTGCACACAAAGGGACGCGACACAGACTCCGGATTTGTCAATTCATGAAAGCTCATGAAAATGAATTAATGGGAATTAATAAAAACCATTCATTGTGCATCATAATGTCATGCTGTTGAGTCAAATATGATACATTTGGAGTATACTATTAAGACAAGACACTACAGAAAAAAACGAACAAACATTGTTTTCATGCACTGCTTAGTTTTGAGATTTTGGGCTTTTTGCCGAACATGACTTCTTCAGACTAGTGGAAATAAAACATACGAAATACAAATGTGTTTATTTTATTGCACAATGTATTTTGGTCTGTACATTTTAATCATAACATATATCTTTAAAGGCTGTTTTCTCAAACAAAACCTGTTTTTTAAGGGCGTAGGTTTTGATTATGGCAGACGACAGACATTTAATTGTTTGATCAAAACTATTGCGAGGGATAATTTAGCAGTCGCTGGATATTGGTAGAGACATGTCATAGCATCTCTACTGAATTCTATTTCTGAAACAGATTAACGAGTTAACACAGATTTCACAAAAAGCGTATGGACGTGATTATAGCCTAATATAAGTCAAGCATTGAAGCGAGTTGCTGTTTTTGTCGCTCTTCTGAGGAAGATTCATTCACTTGTTTTGTCAGTGTACCCACACAGAGACATTTTTCTTCATCCAATCTTATTTTAAGTGACTTTTCTTTTTGTTTTAAAGATGATTTCTTTTGATTGTTTGGCTACTGATACTAAGAGAATATAGGAAAATTCAACTGAATTAATTTGCTAGCTAAATTTCACATACATACCATAATACATAAACACAAATCTGGCCCTGAATCTTGTCAAAATCATGTAAATATCTGAAGCTCTGTTAATCCTAAAGCAGTGAAAACTGCATCTCTATAATCATCCAATGCATCTTAATGTGAAAAAAACATGGTTACTATAGTTAAATCATGGTACTATACTTTTAATGTAATAAAACCATGGTTCATTTTCTTAAGGGATTTGTATTTGTGTATTCTTTTTTTTCTGAATCAAAACTGAATCAAAAGATTCATGAATCATAACTTCATATCGGGACTTCAGAGTGTGGTTCTTGAATAATTAAATGTAATCTGCTCCGAAGTCTCTATCTAAATCAAATGATTGGTGATACGTGATCTGATTGGAGTGCAAAAACAGTGAATTATTTTAAGATGCAATGGTTAAGCTTCGAAAAGCTCTGTTTCATGCATCAATATACTTGATATTTTTTAAATCTTTACAAGCTATGTCGAAATTCAAAAATGAATGATCTTTTGATCTGTGTGTGTGTGTGTGTGTGTGTGTGTGTGCGTGCGTGCGTGCGTGCGTGCGTGTGTGTGTGTGTGTGTGTAACGCGCTCTGAAGCCCCGAACTGAACCAAATGACTCGCGAAACGCGCTCTGAAGCCCCGAACTGAACCAAATGACTCGCGAAACGCGCTCTGAAGCCCCGAACTGAACCAAATGACTCGCGAAACGAGCTCTGAAGCCCCGAACTGAACCAAATGACTCGCGAAACGCGCTCTGAAGCCCCGAACTGAACCAATTGACTCCCGAAACGCGCTCTGAAGCCCCAAACTGAACCAAATGACTCCCGAAACGTGCTCTGAAGCCCCGAACTGAACCAATTGACTCGCGAAACGCGCTCTGAAGCCCCGAACTGATTGACTCCCGAAACGCGCTCTGAAAACTGAAAATTGACTCGCGAAACGCGCTCTGAAGCCCCGAACTGAACCAATTGACTCCCGAAACGCGCTCTGAAGCCCCAAACTGAACCAAATGACTCGCGAAACGCGCTCTGAAGCCCCGAACTGAACCAATTGACTCGCGAAACGCGCTCTGAAGCCCCGAACTGAACCAATTGACTCCCGAAACGCGCTCTGGTCGGTGAAAACTGAACCAAATGACTCCCGAAACGTGCTCTGAAGCCCCGAACTGAACCAAATGACTCGCGAAACGAGCTCTGAAGCCCCGAACTGAACCAAATGACTCGCGAAACGCGCTCTGAAGCCCCGAACTGAACCAAATGACTCCCGAAACGTGCTCTGAAGCCCCGAACTGAACCAAATGACTCGCGAAACGAGCTCTGAAGCCCCGAACTGAACCAAATGACTCGCGAAACGCGCTCTGAAGCCCCGAACTGAACCAAATGACTCGCGAAACGCGCTCTGAAGCCCCAAACTGAACCAAATGACTCGCGAAACGTGCTCTGAAGCCCCGAACTGAACCAATTGACTCGCGAAACGCGCTCTGAAGCCCCGAACTGAACCAAATGACTCGCGAAACGCGCTCTGAAGCCCCGAACTGAACCAAATGACTCGCGAAACGCGCTCTGAAGCCCCAAACTGAACCAAATGACTCGCGAAACGTGCTCTGAAGCCCCGAACTGAACCAATTGACTCGCGAAACGCGCTCTGAAGCCCCGAACTGAACCAATTGACTCGAAAAGCGCTGTTTGGTAGATGTGAGGTGTTTTGTGTGTAAAGTGATGGAGTGTGTTTCTCTGCAGTCGGTGGCTGATCGTGAAGTTTTCCTTCCAAACGACGAGATCTGGCTGTATGACTTACAGAGTGGACTGTGTGTGTGGCTGTCTGTGTGTGTGTGTGTATGTGTGTGTGTGTGTGTGTGAGAGAGTGCGTGCGTGCGTGCGTGCATGCGTGCATGTGTGTGTGAAACAAACCCTCTTGCACGACTCTCCAGGATGCAAACAAAGAGTGGTGTAACGGCAGAGCCAGGTGCTCAGGGCTCAACCGGTAATCGGGTCCGAGGCGGTTCACAACCGGATGCACGGTCACATGTGCAAACCGAAAGGCAGCGGTGGAGAAAATGTTGGAGATGCTGGGGTCAGCCGCGGGGTCGTAACCTTTGTACGGGGGTATGAGGGCCAGGTTAGCACTGCGGCCCAGGACGCGGGGCAAGTAGTGATCCCATGTCAAGATCTTCCAAACAAGATTCAGCAAGTCAAGAGACATGCATAAATTAAGTAACCTTTTCTTACTATTTTTCAGGTTTTATCTTCTCACCTGGTGGATTGTGCCCAGTATCTTTCTGGCCTCCTGGTACAGCGTGTCCGGGCTCCAGTGAGGATTGAGCTTGTGAAGCTCTTCAGCCAATCGGTTGTGTTCTCTCAGAAAGAGCGTGTGCAAAGCGATCATACCCAAGTGCTCATTGGCCCGAGAGTCACCTGAGACACACAAAAACAGCTCATCTGGTCAGCTTCAATCAGAAAGCATCAGAGTGAAGGTCTATCTGGGACATTTTTGAATAAAATTACACAAATACTGACATTTTCCTTTTCTTCATAGGTGTTTTAGCTTTAAGACCCTTAAAGTCAACATGACATAAAAACTCAATTCAGCAATATTAACACTATATTGCAAATCAAATCTCATCAAATGTATTGTTGCTACTGTTAATTTAATTAATCATTATGATAAAATGTTTAATAAATATTGATTTAATTTAAAATAGTGTTTTTAGTATAATTTTGCACCACTTGTCATAGCACTTTTTTAGTTTAAAGCTTTATTCATCCCATTGAGACTATCGTTTATGACTACAGTGGTGCATCACATAAATGGAGAGGAATATACTTATATACTTACACTGAAAATTAAAATGTATTGTTGCTCTACGACTAATTTCATTATTTAATAGTATTTAATTTTTAACTATTTTATTATTTAATATTGTATTTATTAATTTAATATTATTTATACATGATATTTACTTAATTTGAAATGTTGTTTTACTTTTATGTATCTATTTTGCACCATTTGTCATTGTATGCATGTAGTACGTACCATTTGTCATTGTATGCATGTAGTATGCACCATTTGTCGTGCATGTAGTACGTACCATTTGTCATTGTATGCATGTAGTATGCACCATTTGTCGTGCATGTAGTATGCACCATTTGTCATTGTATGCATGTAGTATGCACCATTTGTCATTGTATGCATGTAGTATGCACCATTTGTCATTGTATGCATGTAGTATGTACCATTTGTCATTCATTGTATGCATGTAGTATGCACCATTTGTCATTGTATGCATGTAGTATGCACCATTTGTCATTGTATGCATGTAGTATGTACCATTTGTCATTGTATGCATGTAGTATGCACCATTTGTCATTGTATGCATGTAGTATGTACCATTTGTCATTGTATGCATGTAGTATGCACCATTTGTCATTGTATGCATGTAGTATGCACCATTTGTCATTGTATGCATGTAGTATGCACCATTTGTCATTGTATGCATGTAGTATGTACCATTTGTCATTGTATGCATGTAGTATGCACCATTTGTGTTTGTATGCATGTAGTATGTACCATTTGTCATTGTATGCATGTAGTATGTACCATTTGTCATTGTATGCATGTAGTATGCACCATTTGTCATTGTATGCATGTAGTATGTACCATTTGTCATTGTATGCATGTAGTATGTACCATTTGTCATTGTATGCATGTAGTATGTACCATTTGTCATTGTATGCATGTAGTATGTACCATTTGTCATTGTATGCATGTAGTATGTACATTTGTCATTGTATGTATGTAGTATGCACCATTTGTCATTGTATGCATGTAGTATGTACCATTTGTCATTGTATGCATGTAGTATGCACCATTTGTCATTGTATGCATGTAGTATGTACCATTTGTCATTGTATGTATGTATTGTATGCATGTAGTATGTACCATTTGTCATTGTATGCATGTAGTATGTACCATTTGTCATTGTATGTATGTAGTATGCACCATTTGTCATTGTATGCATGTAGTATGTACCATTTGTCATTGTATGCATGTAGTATGCACCATTTGTCATTGTATGCATGTAGTATGTACCATTTGTCATTGTATGCATGTAGTATGCACCATTTGTCATTGTATGTATGTAGTCATTTGTCATTGTATGCATGTAGTATGTACCATTTGTCATTGTATGCATGTAGTATGTACCATTTGTCATTGCATGCAAACACTTGAGCAATAAGAATGCAATTGCTTTTGTCAGGCTAATAAAGCACACTGAATTTAATTGAAATGAAGGGAGGAAAATCAACAGACTGAACTTCAAATCAATTAAAATGGCTAATAATACTTTCATTGCAGGCTGATTATTTAACATTGTTTACTACATGTACTAGAGTGTATACTGCATCAGATGACAGCCTGTATTTTTCTCTTCTTTGTCCTATTTTACATGATTATGGAAGCAACATGTGTTACATGTTAACTCACAATGAATGATATCCAGAAAATACTCAGAAAAATGCCTCCAACCTGCTTGGAAACAGAACGATGTGTTCCCCGTGGATATGTTGAGTCTTTGCGCTGTCTCTGATCGCGGGATGGGGTTGATCCGCTCTCGCGGGCCGCAGGGGTCCAGGTTCATCTGCGTGCGGGTCAGGAAGGGCATGAAGCCGAACCCTTGGTCTGAGTGGAACTGGTTGACAGTGAGCAGACCGAGAGGAGACGAGAGGTTTCTGAGGGCCGCGCAGAGCCCATCCGAGCTCCCGTACACCATGCTGGCGTCCACGAATGCCGTTATAGCGTTCAGCTGCTCCCGGTGACCGAGGGGAAGCGTACAGCTGGGAGCAGAACGGAAAAACGGCATGCAGATCTGAGTCCCAGTGCGAGGGTCGGAGAGAGGGATCTGAACGTGAAGAAGAAGAAACAGATGTTCAGAGTGTGTACGAATACGGTTTTCAGAAGACTTTTCTGATCGATTAGTAGTTGTTCATTTTAAGGATTATTCGACTAATCGCACGTTTATTCATAAACCATTTAAATCATAATAATTAGATTTTCTACATAGCCTAATACGTGGCATAAAGCTTGGCACAGCACACCAGCAGAAGTAATGATTATGATTGTGTTGGAAAAAAACAGTAAGGAGGCTGCATTAACATTTTAATAATTGTAATTTAAAAACTAGTGTTTTCATTGTTTTTGGTCTTCGACACTAATTCATCATCTCCGCAGTAGTGATGCGTCTGTATGCATGTTTCATACGGATTACATAATCTGAGAATATTTGTTTTCCATTTGCATTGGTTCATTTGAAAGTAGACATTTCACTCTCTATAGACTATTATGTATCTGTTTTTCATGTCTGTAAGGCTTACAGATACAGCGTTTCAGTTTCGTGCTCAAGTTCACAGAGACCGAGACACCAGAAAGCGTGCCGTGTTTGCTTTCATTATTTTACAAAAGCACAATGCTTTGTTCTTATTGTGAGTGCACACAAATAGACGCAGTCTTTACAGATTTGAAAGACGTATTACTCTTATCTTTACGACCAAATATGAGAGATTATTTTAAGAGTAATGAGTGCATCTGTCCTGCAGTGAGCGTGCTTTTACACGCCACACAGATACATGAACAGCGCATATTTCTCTAGGTTAACATTAGATTGAGTGGCCAAGCAAAGTTACTAACACAATTCAAATTATAAGCCATATTTGACTTTGAGGAGTGTTTGGATGTCCTGCCCGATGTACTGTATTACCCCAAAGACCAGTCGTTAACGATCTGTCCGTCACAGACTGCATGACTTCACCTGTGGAGTTTTTCTTATTTCTTTCTGCGACTAATAAAAGTTTGGTCGACCAAGCCTCTTCTCGTCGACTATTAGGGCGCAGTCCTAGTTTTCAGGGTGTAATCCGCACCTGTATTGGGAAAACACGGCGTGTCTCTGCTGCAGGTGCGTGTGCAGTCCGCTCCGCTCTTAAAGGCCGCTGTGCTGGAGCTCTGAGGGGTCAAGGTCAGGTCATGATCGATCCACTGACCCCACTCCACCAGCAGATGAGACAGAGACATGTCCAGAGAGATGTTCTCGTTATGAGTGTACAAAACCTCCTGCGACACGCGGCGGACCTGCACAGAGACGGTAACATCTGATTCAATCTGGAAGACTTGTTTGGTTTAACAGTGGTGCCCAAAATGATTGGAACACTAATATTTTCAGCAGCTAGAAAATGGGTAAGTCAGTTATTTCTATCTTTTGCTGTAGTGTAAATATCTGTTTTCATTTCCAAACATTCATTTTGCCTTTAACTGCAATACTCCAGTGAGATTCTCCACACAGAGATCTGATCTGATCAGACTAAATCCAGAAGAACTGTCTCCAAGACGCTTCAAGAAAACCACCTGCAAAGATTCAGAACAGTTAAAAGTTTTAGGCGCTTGTGTAAAAATGCTGTAAAAGAGGATGCTGTCAAAAATAATGTCATAAATAGATTTTCTTTATCAATGAACTTCTATGAACTAAATTAAATCAGCATTTGCTGTGACCATCATTTGTGTTTAAAGCAGCTTTCGCCCTTGGTGCACTTGAGCAGAGTTTCTCCGGAGCTTTGCAGGTAGTTTTATTGAAGCGTCTTGAGACACAGTTCTATTGGATTCTATTGGTCTCAGTTTGTTCTGTTTCTTCAGGTTACTCCAGACAGACTGATGATGATCAGATCAGATCTCTGTGTGGAGAATCTCACTGGATTATAAATAATAATGGCAAAATGAATGTTTGAACTGATATTTCCTACTGACACACTACAGCAAACGATAGAAATAACTGACTTAAAACCATTTATATCTGCTGAAAATACTAGTGCTCTGATCATTTTAGCCCCCACTGTATTTTCTTCAGTGAGTTTTTATTTTTATTATTGGCATTGATGGCTATAACATGGAATCTTTCCATTTCACAAAAGAGTCTTTATAGTAGAAGAAGGTTATTTAGAATATTAAAATATTAAAAGTGAATTTTTATGCAATAAACTACTAGGGGTGTTGAAATGAATCGTGTCTATGATGCATCGTGATGCTGCGGACGTGAATGATTCTGCATCGATGCAGTAATAGACCATAATCGATTACAGCCTACTGATGTCAGTCGAATTCACGATTATCACGCGAGTATTAAAAATGCACTCCCTATTTTGAAATTGTAGTTATATTTCAATGTTTTACATTAGATATGCTTTCATTCATGCCGTTTGCAATGCAGTACTGACAGACTGTCACGTGCACTTTGTGTTTGTTGTCCTGAAGCTTGCGGTAAAATTCACTTCACTGATGTAAACACAGTTATGTTTTCAGAGCAGGACAAATCATCTGATGTATGGAAAGAGATCTGTGCATTAGTCTGAACGCAGTCTGTTAAAGCTGCCAGCGTCTATGATCTCATCAGTAATAATCAAACCGCAATAAAAAGAAAAACCAATAACTTTTGTCTGTAAACTTTCGGATACTTAAGCAGCCTGTATTGCTGCTTTGTGCACATCCCTCTTGTTCATATTACTATTTATTAAGTCCCAGTATACAGTTTTTTGCACATCATATTGTTTTGCACTTTTTATTCCATTGCACATTTTACTCTTATTTCTCTTTTTTTCCCATATATATGCTCTTGTGTTGTTACTTTTATATAATTTTTATTCTTTTGCACTGTCCACTGAGCGGACCTGATTTCACTTACATTTCACTTCTGATTATACCCTGTATCATTTATTATGAGACAAATAAAGAAACCTTGAACCTTGAACCTTGAACTTAAAACACTCTTAGATACTGAAAGTACTTTGTGTTTATCACTTGTAATAGTCTTTTACCCTTTTATTAAAGTTACCTTAAAAACTAAATGAAAGAAGTTTAAGTTGAACTGAAAATATAAACTAATAAAGACACAAGGCACACAACAAAATGGCTAAAATTAGTTAAACTAAAAGAGTATATAAATGAGACTAAATATGACTGTAAAAATGCCATGGAAATACACACTTCACTTATCAGCTACTCGTTTAATTAAAGGTTACTTTTTTAATTTGTTGACTGCATAGTAAATTGCATATTAAAATGAAAGAAGTACAATTTTGATTATTGTTACGCTATGATTAATTTGTCTTTAATATTATTTTATTAAATATTTAGCTAAATTTTAATAATAATTAATTCTATTATTTTAATTTTGTTTATATTTTAATAATTTTAATAATAATAATTTAATTTGTAAAGTAATTTTTTTAACCAATTTGGCACCATTTCCCATTGTATATAGCGTGTATTATTATGCACAATGTCTCAGTATATTTGTAAACACTTTAACAATTTATTTAACTCTATAGCATTTCAGGCCAATAAAACACACTGCATTTAAAGTCAATAGCATTGATGTAAAGGCCAAACTGTGATTCCATCAGTCAGTCTTACAGGTGGCAGTGTGTGGTTGTGGTAGGTGTGCTGTGGGCTCCAGCCCCTGGGGGCCCCTCGAGGGCCCTCGTACTCCGGCGACAGCCAGCGGGCGTAAGGGGTGTTCGCTGCCCCCCATAGAGGGTTTTCTCTGCAGAATCAAAGACAGCATTGATAAAGGAGATATGAGGCTTTCTGAGAATGATATATTTTGATTTGCAGGGCACCTGTTGTTGCAGTGTCCCGTGATGGTGCGGTAGCGTTTGGACAGACAGTCAGATTTACACACGGGTCTCAGTGTCTCTGAGGAACAGCCCGTAACCTGCAGTATGGTCTCCGTGGCTTCTGCACTTAAAAGCTCTGAAACACACACGTCACATGTTGATACGACTTCAAAATCATGACTCAAATGTGTGTGTGTGTGTGTGTGTGTACCGGTGAGGTCGGGTTTGTCCATGGAGTGTGTGTAAACCATCTCTCTAATCATCTCTACCGTATTATCCAGAAACTCAGCGGATCTGACGTGGGTTCTGGTTTCGGGGCCGGTTTGTTTGAACAAGGCCAGCAGGTCACTGGGTCGGACCGAACCGTCTGATACGGATGTCTTCACCCTGATAAACATAAGAAATCATTTTATACCTCTGTAATCTTATTGTATGACAACTGTTGACTCGTTTGGGTCTATTTTAGTCTCTATTTTCCTCTGTTGACTTGATTGGTTGATACTTCACCTGTCATTGGTGTGAGCGTACGCGGCGTCTGTCAGCTCTCTGGCTCTGCGTAAAGCCTCCTGGATGAAACTAGATCCCAAATACACTGAGAAACACCATCAAATATTTCAAGTCAAAACCTGCCATTCAATTTTGATATCAGAGTTGACAAAAATGCAATTCAAACGTCTTACTGTGAGCTCTATATATGTAACTGTCAGCTGTATTATATAGAACGCATGAAGCTACACGTTTCTAAAGTTCTTTCTTTTTTTCACTACCCAGAACAATACTAACCGGATCTATAAAGTACACTTCAGTACCTGTTGCATTCTGGGAAGGAAAATGAGATGTGGCTGACAGCGGCAGACATGATGTCACAAGTATAGACAGAATCAAGCATGAGACAGATTCCTGCAATGAGAATAATATACATGTGTATGGCCGTGATAGCTCAAAAACTATACAAAAACTTTAAATATATATATTATAAAACCAAAAATGCATACACACACACACACACACACAAGCAGAAATATGCAGCTACTATATGATTTCAATATAAATATTTTTCATAATGATAATATTTTTGTACTTTTTGTTTGTACGTACCAAGCATGTCGTATCCATCTGTCCGGTCTTGTATTCTCACTCTTGTTCTTATAAGATATATAACATTTTGTTCTTGCTTCAGACGAAACGTATACGTAGCCTTGTACGCATTAACGTACACAAAATATTGTAAATAAATAACAATGAATACAGAAAATGAATATGTTAAGTGTTTAAATAAGTACTAATACATCACCGTCTGAACTACGTATTATATGGTGTGTGACAGTACTCTTCCGTGTAATTATGAGTAGGTTTAAGTCAGGACGGGTTTTATATGCTGGCTTTGGTCTGCAGGTATGTGCAGAATTCTGTTATCTGTGTGACTGGTGACAACAATTCAACATCAAACAAAGCCCAACACACACGGAGCGACTGTCCCGCTCTAATAACCTCTCGATCCAAACACACCATCCTCTATCTGACGGGGTTATCCACACGATCACTCCTCGGGCAAGTCAGAGAGACACTGCCTTCTGAACAAAATCTCAGCAGTGGCTGCTAAGGTGTTTTTTAGGGTGTTTTGGGTGTAATATTAATTTCCCGTAAAGCTGCTTTGCAACGATTATATCGTAAAAAGCGCTATACATATCATATTGAATTTAATTAATATTCTGGTTTCAAGATATAGCTTGGGTTCAGCCTTGAAATTCTCTAGAATATCTTATTATGGTTTTTAAAAAATATTTGAGGAAACCTTCATGTCTGAGCACAAATGCTGCAGGATGACATACTGACCCTTAAAGGAACAGTTCACTCAAAAATGACATTTGCTAAAAACTTATGCACCTTCAGGTCATCCAAGATGTAGATGAGTTTGTTTCTTCATCAGATTTTGGGAAATGTAGCAGCAGTACATCACTTGCTCGCCAATTTATCCTCTGCAGTGAATGGGTGCCGTCAGAATGAGAGTCCAACCAGCTGAGAAAAACATCACAATAACACTAAACCGTTGCTTCTGGACAAAATAGAAGTCCGTGATATGTAATAACACTTCAACCAGTGAAAAGGTTCATCTCATGTTGTCCTCTCACAATACAGGTGCATCTCAACTAATTAGAATATGGTGACAATCAGTTAATCAACTCAAAACACCTGCAAAGGTTTCCTGAGTCTTCAAAATGGTCTCAGTTTGGTTCACTAGGAAACACAATCACGGGGAAGACTGCTGATCTGACAGATGTCCAGAAGGCAATCATTGACACCCTTCACAAGGAGAGTAAGACACAAACATTCATTGCCAAAGAAGCTGTTCACAGAGTGCTGTATCCAAGCATGTTAACAGAAAGTTGAGTGGAAGAAAAAGATGCACAACCAACCGAGAGAACCGCAGCCTTATGAGGATTGTCAAGCAAAACCGATTCAAGAATTTGGGTGAACTTCACAAGGAATGGACTGAGGCTGGGGTCAAGGCATCAAGAGCACCACACACAGACGTGTCGAGGAATTATACAGTTATCATCAGAGGCGTCTTACCTGGGCTAAGAGAAGAAGAACTGGACTGTTGCCCAGTGGTCCAAAGTCCTCTTTTCAGATGAGAGCAAGTTTTGTATTTCATTTGGAAACCAAGGTCCTAGAGTCTGGAGGAAGGGTGGAGAAGCTCATAGCACAAGTTGCTTGAAGTCCAGTGTTAAGTTTCCACAGTCTGAGATGATTTGGGTGCAATGTCATCTGCTGGTGTTGCTCCATTGTGTTTTTTTGAAAACCAACTTCACTGCACCCGTTTACCAAGAAATTTTGGAGCACTTCATGCTTCCTTCTGCTGACCAGCTTTTTAAAGATGCTGATTTCATTTTCCAGCAGGATTTAGCACCTGCCCACACTGCCAAAGCACCAAATGTTGGTTAAATGACCATGTGTTGGTGTGCTTGACTGACCAGTAAACTCACCAGACCTGAACATAGAGAATCTATGAGGTATTGTCAAAAGGAAAATGAGAAACATGAGACCAAAACATGCAGATGAGCTGAAGGTCACTGTCAAAGAAACCTGGGCTTCATACCACCTCAGCAGTGCCACAAACTGATCACCTCCATGCCACGCCGGATTGAGGCAGTAATTAAAGCAAAAGAGCCCCTACCAAGTATTGAGTACATATACAGTAAATGAACATACTTCCCAGAAGGCCAACTAAAAGGCCAACTAATTTCACTAAAAAAGTTTTTTTTATTGGTCTTATGAAGTATTCTAATTTGTTGAGAGTGAATTGGTGGGTCTTTGTTAAATATGAGCCAAAATCATCACAATTAAAAGAACCAAAGACTTAAACTACTTCAGTCTGTGTGCATTGAGTTTATTTAATACACGAGTTTCACAATTTGAGTTGAATTACTGAAATAAATGAACTTTTCCACGACATTCTAATTTATTGAGATGCACCTGTATTCATTTAGGACTGTTTCGGCTTGTTTCAGTGCTTGATCAGTGCATTCTTCTCTCCTGATTCAGACGAGATTACTTTTTCACTGGAAGAAGCAATATTATGTATTATGGACTTGTATTTTAGCTGGAAGCGACTGTTTAAAATTAAAATGCCTCGATGGATTCGTTTCCTACAAACAGCAGTTTTTCATTTCTCAAGACATTAACTGATGGACTGGAGTGGATTATTGTGATGTTTTATCAGCTGTTTGGACTCATTCTGACGGCACCCATTCACTGCAGAGCATCCATTGCTGAGCAAGAGATACAATGCTACATTTTTCCAAATTATTTCTGATAAAGAAACAAACTCATCTCAAGTGGCCTTAGGGTGAATACATTTTAAGCAAATACATTTTTTTAAGGTGAACTGTTTCTTTAACATTTAGTGTTAGGAGTTTATTGTCAATGCTTCCCGTAATCCAACTTTCTCTGCCCACCTGCGGATGACACTTCTGCTGGCACAGGGACGATCTGATAGAAGACACACCTGGAAAACAGGTCAGTGGAGCAACAGAGAAACAGACAGTCCTGAAAGTCTGATAAGAGAAATTGGAAAGTGAGGAGAACTTCGGGGATTCCAGGTCGATGACTTTAAAAGGCTGTTGTTCTCGCCGGGTTTGATGCAGCTTTCGGGATGAGTACGAATAACTTCACACGACCTCACAGACCTACAGAGGAAACCAGTGTCAAGCTGGCACAAGATGTAAATGTGTTTGTGTAGCGCAGCACGCTAGTTTACAATCCAAATCTAGTGCCAGTGCAAAAATAATGAGCTTAATAAAATCCTCACAAATGCATTGCTAGTAGTCTTTCCATGCATTCAAATTATGTTAGATTGCATGAAGAGAGATTCTCTCGGTCATGCGTTCAAAGGAACAACAGTTTCGACACGGTTATAAATGAACATGATACTCTTATTTATTGTGCTTTGCATTAAGAGCAGCCTGAGCCACATGGCATTAGTTACAACAACTCTTTAGTTCATACATTCACAATTATTTATAGTTATCTGTTAAAAGAACAGCCTTGTTTGACAAAGTTCTCAAATACTTGGAGATGAAAATTGTATCAAGGCTATTAAATAGTGAGATATATATATATATATGTGTGTGTGTGTGTGTGTGTGTGTGTGTAAGGGATATACAGTATAGTCTAGTCCTAAAACCACATGAAAACACATCGGGCCTCAGTAATACACATGGAAGTGTAGATAGAAACATTCTTGCATTCAATTCAACAGGATAAGTTATTTGCAAATGGATTTAAGAATGAAAAAAAACTGTTAATACCGTGTCAGCACCTTATTAAATAGCTAAAGAGGAAACAGGAGACAAAATACTGAAGAACAGTTTAGGCCAAGTCATGTGATGCCCATGCACTGCTTTCACATTTTCGGCACAATGCAGTCTATGGTGCAATATGGTGCGAAAAAACCAGATGCATTAGAATCTGCGTTAGATTGACTGGAATGCATCACAATCTGAAATCAGCTGATCTACCACATGATCTTCAGCAAGGCAGCTGATCCCAGAGCAGCTGTTTTAAAGAAACATGACCCAAACTACACAAGGCAGGCTGTAGTGTGTCCATACTGAGAGCAGCGCTGGGTCCTGGAGGCATAGGTGGAGATCATAGAGGTCTTAAGCCTGCTGAGACCACAGAAACCGGTCACAGCGCTCCAACATGGTCTGAATCAGTGCTCTGAAACATCAGAGAGAAAACAGAAGAATGAATGCACGAGGACAGAAACTGTTCAACATTACATACATTTAGAATGGAATACAAGTACACTGCGCTGTATGTACTGTACACAGCATACTATTTTCCAAAGTACTAAAAAAACACTTTAATGATATATATACAGTACACTAAAATGACATGTATGGAATGGCATATTACAATTCTGCTCGCTATATAATTCACACTGCCTATTATTTTACAAAAACAAATAGATCTGAATGGAATATCAGCATACTACGCAGTATGTACTGTAGGGCTGGGCGATATGTCAAAAATATCTTGATAATCGCCTTAAAAAATATCATTTGACATTCAGATGTAGGGTCAGAATTTGGTGTAAAGAACATGAAAGCATGGATCATCCGGCCTTGTCTCAACGGTTCAGGCTGGTGGTGGTGTAATGGTGGGGGGGATATTTTCTTGGCACACTTTGGGTCTCTTAGTACCAATTGAGCATTGTTTAAACGCCACAGTCTACCTGAGTATTGTTGCTGACCATGTCCATCCCTTTATGACTACAGTGTACCATCTTCTGATGTACTTCCAGCAGGATAATGCACCGTCACAAAGCTCAAATCATCTCAGACTGGTTTCTTGAACATGAGAATGAGTTCACTTTACTCAAATGACCTCCACAGTCACCAGATCTCAATCCAATAGAGCACCTTTGGGATGTGGTGGAACGAGAGATTCACATCATGGATGTGCAGACGACAAATCTGCAGCAACTGCGTGACGCTATCATGACAATATGAACCAATGTTTCCAACACCTTGTTGAATCTATGCCACGAAGAATTAAGGCAGTTCTGAAGACAAAAGAGGGTCCAACCCGGTACTAGCAAGGTGTACCTAATAAAGTGGCCAGTGAGTGTATACTTATAGTATATACTTATATATATAAAAAAAAGGAAGTTTGGCATTGAACACTAGCATACTGCTTTCTGAAAAGCCCACTATTATTTTCCATGCTCTCACCTTTGCCGCTTCTCAGCCATACGAAGCAAATCGCAGACCAGTGTGGAGCGTGAACTGAGGTCCACCTGTATCCCGCGTTCCTGGAGGGCCGTCAGGGCCGGGTCCGGCCCAAAAACCCGCACTAGATGCAGGATGATGTTCTCCGGGCTGATGCGAATGCTCCAGTCAGTCGAACCGTCTGATAGTTCGGGAGAACTATCGCTTGTGCCGTTAGTGTCGTCTGAACCGGATCCATTGGGGCTGCTGGGCAGGGCTGAAGTGGGCGGGGCTTCGTAGCTTGAACTGATTTGCTGGGAGAGCTGGAGAAGCAGCACCCACTCATCCAGAGACTGAGGTACAATACCTGCAGAAAGACAAAGAGAGAGGAGACATAGAATAACTCCACAGTGTCTTTAAGTGTTAGTCAGACAAGCAGGTTCTTGGTTAAAATAAACAGATTAAGTAACTTTGTCTTGACAGTTCTGAGCATCTGTGTTTGTTGTACCATCATCCCCTTCTAGTAGCGTCATGTCATCCAGTCTGCAGATGGCACGGAAAGCCTCGGGCCGCCGCTGCAGCTCTCTGCACAGGTACAGGTAACCCATCCAATACCTGAGAGACAAATAACACAGTCACAGTATACACAACTACACATTCTGATCAAATTCAATCATTCTAATTCTACACTCACCCATGAGTTCTGCACATCTCCAGCATCTTCTGTTTGGAGACCAGATCAGCAGACAGACGAATCAGCAAAGACAGTAGACGCCCATAACCCCAGCTGAAGAAATGAGAGTGCCACCTAAAGCATAGAGACATTATATAAATAAATACAATTATTTAGATTTATTTATTTATTTATTTAGTCATTTAGCATACGATTTTATCCAAAGCGACTTACAAATGAGGACATTATAGAAGCAATCAAAACCAACAAAAGAGCAACAACATGCAAGTGCTATTACAAGTCCTGGTTAGCCGAACGCAGTACACGTAGGAAGGTTTTTTTTTTTTTTGAAAACTAGTATGGAAAATCAAAAAAAAAAAAAATAATCTTACTTAGTGTTAGTTTTACAAGAAAAGCTGTCAGTTAGAGAATAAATATGCATTTGATAGAGGGTCAAATGTTTGTGTTTTTGAAATAAAAAGAAGACAGATTAGATAAAATAGAATTAGAATAGAGAGTGCTAGAGTTAGAGGGTCAAATAAAGATGAAGAGATGTGTTTTTAGCCGTTTCTTGAAGATGGTAAGGATTCAGCTGCTGGATTGAGTTGGATTTAGATAAATTATTACATAAATAATATATTATATATACATATTGCACAATGTGTACAAGTGATTTTATATACACAGAAAAGTTATAAATGCATGATATTCATTCATCAAATTAAATAGGACACATATGTCTGGAAAAAAACAACTACATTTAGGGCTGTTTTAAACTTGTTTTTTCAGTGAATAATTTTGTATTCATATTCATATATATATATATATATATATATATATATATATATATACATACACACACACACACACACACACACACACACACACACACACACACACACACACACAGGTGCATCTCAATAAATTAGAATGTCGTGGAAAAGTTCATTTATTTCAGTAATTCAACTCAAATTCTGAAACTCGTGTATTAAATAAATTCAATGCACACAGACTGAAGTAGTTTTTGATTCTTTTAATTGTGATGATTTTGGCTCACATTCAACAAAAACCCACCAATTCACTCTCTCAACAAAAGGATTTAATTTCTTTAGTAATTTCCATGAGTACAAATCTTAAAGTTGAAGCATATAATGATATTCTAGTGAATTGTGTGCTTCTAATTTTATATCAACAGTTTGGACAGGACCCTTTTCTATTCTAACATGACAGTGTCTCTGTGTATAAGACAAGGATCACAGAGAAATGATGATTCAGTCAGTGTGGAAGAACTTGACTGGTCTGCAGAAAGCAGCTGAACACCTCTGGTGTGACTTTAAATGAGCCGAAAACTCATCACCAAACACCAGTGACTTGTACATTCATTATATGGACAAAAGTACTGGCACCCCTTCTTTAGAAGATAAAAAGGCACTTCAAAACTGTGGCAACAAAGATGGAAACATAATTCATGTACTTGAAAATTGTATTTCCACCTAAAATGACTGTACCCATATGTACAAGTCATTGGTGTTTGGTGATGAGTTTTCGGCTCATTTAAAGTCACACCAGAGGTGTTCAGCTGCTTTCTGCAGACCAGTCAAGTTCTTCCACACTGACTGAATCATCATTTCTCTTTGATTCTTGTCTTATACACAGAGACACTGTCATGTTAGAATAGAAAAGAGTCCTGTCCAAACTGTTGCTATACAATTAGAAGCACACAATTCCCTAGAATATCATTAAACATTAAGATTTGTACTCATGGAAATTACTAAAGTAGTCAAACCTTTCATTAGAAGGGGTGCCAATACTTTTGGCAATATAGTGTATATTGCTTGCTGAGGAATCTAGTTACGTATAAATAGTTTTTTTTTTACCTGGGCTGTCCATCAGCAGTGAGTGTGTCATCCTTTTGTGGGGCATCATGGGATAGCGCCAGTTCCAGCCAATCCCGTCGCAGAGTTTCTGGCTGGAGAAGAGAGCCCAAGAAAGACAGCCTGGCAGATGACAAAAATAGTTGCTTTGATATATTCAAAAACAAGAATACAACATCACAGAGTATGAATGGCTCGTTTTTAACCTTTACAGCTATGATAAACAAACATCATAAAACACTGTATAATGAAACGCAGCTGTACCGCTGCTGCTCGGCTCGTGATTGGACCAGATTGTCCAGATAAGGCAAGAAGTGGCTGGGTAAAGCCATGGCCATGATGTCAGAGGGGAGGATTGTGGGATAGAACTGCGGGTAGGCACGAACAGCCACCTCTCCGTGTTTATCATAGAGTCTGTAGAGAAAAAAGGTGACATGTTCAGGTCTGCAGGTGGCCATATTGACGTTGCATATAGATACTGAACGTGTGTGACGTAAACGCACCTGTACAGGTGTGAGAGTAGCAGAGGTGCGTTCCAGGGCTGGAGTTCTCTCAGACTGCGCAGAGACTTCAGCAGATCGCCCTTCTGAATCACCTCCACCACCTTACTGGCCTGAGTGAACTCTACAGCACGCCGCAGAGCATTAGGAGAATTCATATTAACAGAACTGCAATAACTCAGCCCTGAATCTTGAAAAAATCCTGGAAAAACAATTCTGATGATTTTCAAAAGAGGACTAATATTAGCTAATTTGATGATGCTGAATTCAAAAATATAAATAATATATTTCTGTCACATACAGCTTTTAAACATTTTACATATGTTTAATTGCAGCCCAAAATTAATAAGAAACAAGTATTGGATTTAATTCAGCGAATATAATGCAGGGCTATGTAATGATTCATTTGGTACATTTAAGTCATGTTGGAAATATTGTATTAATGAGTTGAATCTGCATGAATGTTTCCACAAAGTCATAAATACAAGTGCAAAACTGGATTTGTTAAAAAAAAAAAAACTTTCATTTAACAAATCCAGTTGCGTGAACAAAATACCATACTGTACAGTTATGATATAATATCTAACGATTCAATTTACAGCACCTTCAGGAACTGAATAAAAACATAAAAAAGCAAAAACACATCCGAAGCGAATTCTTTAGTTATTCTTTAGTATATCTAAAAAAAGCCTGTTGATTTTTATGAAAAACTGACTCTGGCTCACTCTAGTATCACTGAGATGCTATTATAGTTCTATGCTATTATCAGTTTTTATGTTAAGTTTATAGTCATTTTGTTGTTTTTGTCTTTTTTATATATATATGAATATATAGTTATATACTGTATATTATAGTTTATTAGAATAACAACCTGCTCTGACCAGAGTTGCAATTTAGGGATGCAATGATTATAGATTTTGTTGGTACGATTATAGTCTGAGGAATAATCACGGTTTCACGATTACTATGCATTTATTAATTTCACAACATTACTAATGTATAAGATCACATGAACACTCATTAGATATTAAAGTATTATTTATTGCAGCCTCTTGAAACAGAAATAACACAGTAACCAATAATACAGCTCAAAATAATAATACTAAAGAAAGAAAGTCCATCTCTCTTATTTGGAATTAGAAATGTGGCCTCTGCTCTGTGAACATCCGTCAGTATTTCCCTTTTGATTATGGAAAATAACAAATGGAAATAGATCACAAATGTATTTGGTGTTTTCATTTTGTATAATCTTTCTACATTTCTTTTAGACCCGAGGAACAGAAAGATGGTGAAAAAAAGACTTATGAATAATAAATACTATAACAGGGATGATAAATCACAATGTTAATTAAGTATTATTAATATAAGACTAATATTAACTTTATTTATCCCACAGAGGACTGTTACTAATGAGGAGAATAAAATAAACTATTATTGTAATCAGCTGTCATCCATACTTATTCATTTTAATCATCTTTATTCATCTGATTTTACATATGACCTGAGAAAATCATGTCTAATATTGTGGTTTGTGAGATCGAGATCGAGCTGTCCACACAAACTTGTCAACGCTGCCCAGACTTTCATTAATAAAATAGTTTATCACTACATTATATTAATCAGCAAAGAGGGGTAAAATGACTGTTTAAATAACTAAACTCAAATATTCATTGTTTGTAGTGACGCACAGATGCAGGTAGACTAATTCACACACGCAACATCACCTCTCTCTCTCTCTGTCTTTCCCTCTCTGTGTGTGTCTCTCTCTCTCTCTCACAAACTCTCTTTCCCTCTCTGTGTGTGTGTCTCTCTTGCTCTCTCTCTCTCTCTCTGCACTATTTCTTCTCTATCTGAAGCGGGCAGAATGCTAGAGCTAACGAATTTCACGTCAGGTGGTCCTTGCCTTCACGTCATGCATTAAAATAGTTTATTTCACAACGAGAACAGGTTGGCTACCGTGACGTTTTAAAGCGCGGTTAATAGTCAAACCGGTTAATCGCTGCATCCCTATTGCAATTATGACTTGCCAACTCGTAAATACAAACTTCCCCGGAGGACTTAAATGCACTAATTATTACAGTTAATACATATTTAATGTAAAAAACCTACCCAGCATGCCAGCAATATACGCCTTCATCACCTCTCGGTGCTCTCTGTATCGCAGCATGCACATCTTCCTCACTCTCTCCTGGTCCAATAGGAAGAAGTACCTCCTCAGGAACACACACACGCTTTCGATGCCTCCTCTACCGGGACAGCCCATCTCCAGATAAAGACAGGCCAGCTGTGAGAGGTCAGTCTGGAGGTCAGGGGGCAGAGGTTTGGGGGAAAACAGCTGTATTAGTTCGACGTGATTCGCCAGAGGTGGGAACAGCGCTCTGACTGGGGCGGTAGAACAAGGGGTGCTCTCTCCAAGGTCCTCTTCTTCAGTAAGGGTTGCAGATTCATCCAGGTTAGCAGAGTAGATATCTGGCTGAACCACGACACAGCAGGACATTGATGAAACAAGCTCTTCCTCCTCCAGAGTCTTCTCCTCTTGAGTTGTTATTTCTGTAGGTCTGGTGTGATCCTCTGGACCCAGGACCCTCTCCAGAACTGGAGCCCACTCTCGAAGTACATCGCTTAGACAGACAGGGTCCAGTAAAACCATGGGGTCCTGGATCAGAGAGCTGCAGAGGAACACAGATCAACTCTAATAACAGTCCAGTGCACAGTACATACAGTATGACATGCTATATTTCATCTAAAACTATTTGAAAGCACTTGGAAATTACTCACTGTCATTATTATACACACATTGTATGACTTAACATTAATTGAGAGACTAAATATGATTATACGTACTTAAAAAAAATTATTTGTCACACTGAAGGCTTTTAAAATGAACAGAAGTTGTTCACAGTTGTGTTTAGTCAATTGCTATTTCTAATTGTGCATATAAAATACATAATTTCTCTTTTGCATCAATGTATTTTAACCTATAAACTTGAGGTTGAAAAACTCATTATTGTTATGACTAAATTACAATTCAAAAGTTTGGGGTTGGCAAGATTTTGACATTTTTATGCTCACTAATTTTGTTAAATATTATTGCAATTCAAAAAAACAAAATGTCTCATAATATATTGTAAAATGTAATTTATTTCTGTGACGCAAAGCTGAATTTATTAGCATCATAACTCAAGTCTTCAGAGTCACATGATGCTTCAGAAATCATTCTAATATACTGATTTGCTGCTCAAGAAACATTTATTAATACTATCAATGTTGAAAACAGTTTGAGCCACTTCATATTTTTGTGGAAAACATGATAGATTCGTTTAATGAACAGAAAGTTAAAAAGAACAGCATTTTTTTGAAGTAAAAATCTTTTGTAACACTATAAATGTCTTTACAGTCACATTTGATCCTATGTTATGCATCCTTTCTGAATAAAAGCTATTAATTTCTCTCTCTCAAAAAAAAACTACTGACCCCAGATTTTGGACAAAATATCCAAATAATTGTATGATTTTCTAATTAATGTATCATATGCAAACATTCAATAGCTTGACTGAACATCTTCCTGCCTGTGTGCAGCGGTACGAAGCAGCGCTCCTCTAAACTCACATAGCTTTCTTTGTGACGGCCCTCAGCTCCTGCAGCTCAGACTCCGAGCTGGACTGCTCAGCGTTCAATCTTACAGAGAGACAATCAAAAACCACAATAAAAACAAGGTCAATATACAAAACACCGATAGCAGCAGTCAGAAAATAAAACAGGCTCACTCATGCTCGACTTCTTCTGGAAGAGAGGTCACTGTGGCCGTGACCTCCCCTTGAACCCCTTCCCTGAGGTCAGGCCGAGGCCACAGGTCTGCGTTCATCTGAAGCGTGTTGATCTTCTCGGTGGTCTTTTTCACAAAGCTCGAGACACTGGCGTACACACATTCACAGACACAAAAAACCGAGATCAGCAATGATTGCCCGAAATATAAGGAAATAAAATGCTGCTGAGTTTGCATAAAAAACAATGCAGAAATAACGTGTAACCTTACCAATCACAGGCATCAGCACAAAATGAGACAAGGAGACAAAGCAATATGTGACACCATGACAAAACAGGAAGTTGCAGTTTTAAAAATAACCTGGGTATCCGCAGCTGCATTTTAATGAGTATTAATATAAGACTCTTCAGTGGAATTTTACTTCCTTGTGATCCAGCCAATCAGAGCAAAGCAGAAGGGGTCTGGTGTGAAAATTAAGAGGAAGTGAAAATATCTGTTTTAGGGACAGCTGTAGAAGTGTGTGTGTGTGTGTGTGTGTGTGTGTGTGTGTGTGTGTGTGTTGTGTGAGTCTGTGTGTGTGTGTGTGTACCTGTCTCGAACAGCCTGCAGGGCGACTCGTGGGGGTTTGGAGCGGAAAGGCAGGGGCAGAAACTGCAAGCCGATGTCTGACCTGTCGCCCTCTCCACGCACAGACTGAGAGTCTTCAGGACAGCAAAAGGAGGAGATGAAATCATAGAGAGATGATTGGAAAGACAGAGAGAATAAAGACAGAGGATGTGTGATAATTAAGCAAAAGCAAAGAATAATGAGATATTAACAATCAGAAAAAGAAGAATCTAAAATGTTGAAAACGCCAGCTAAATGATTAAACTACTGCTCATTGATGTTTTAGTGTATTTTATTGCACAATATTTGACATACAACACACTGACATACATTTACTACTATAAAACTATACAATTTAACAAAATCACAATATTAAAAATTATATTTTTTTGTCATAACCAGCTGCAAACTTCATCAGTTGTTTGGTTTTTATTTTGGTCGACAGCTCTGCAAGCAGTGAAATCTCATTTATCAACATACTGAATATTCAAATTGTTTCATAAATATCACTTAAGTTCTGATTGGTGGTGAGTTTGTTGCATTGTGCAGAATTTTTGCGTGAAAATGAAAATTGGAATTAAACAAATTTGCTGCCTTAATACACATCCCTGGTCTTATCATCCACGATTCATCTATTGTATGTTATATGCCTATAAAATGGCATTTACTAATCCTTAATTTTTTCACGTAAATAAATTAAGTCCCTTTTTACATTTGCTTTCCTTGTTTAATATCCTAAATCACTCCGAAATATGTCAAATTAGTAAAATGGGTCATTTACAGTATCTGTGTAGCGTTATGTGCTAAATATTTTTATGTTGAAGAAAATCTCTCTTATGAAAGCCTGTTTTTTTTTGCCATGAGATAAAAAAAAAGCAGTAAGTAACTGCAACTTTTTATCTCACAATTCTGCAAGTTTACTTTTTATCACACTATTGACCCTTCACCGGGAGATTAGACTCGCGCAGACTGACGCTGAAGGTCTGGGAACTTTGTCCTCTTTAAACGGCCCGCCCAAGAAGCCATTTGACTGACAGGTAAAGCAACCAATCACGTTTTGTTTCGTGGCGCATCATGTATAGGGGCGTGCAAATGTCGCCACAAAAACAGACCATGTCGGTGTGTAAAACTCTATTCCGTGAAATTTAAATATTTCACATACTTTCGAAAATCCAAAGTTTCATTGATACTGATAAGTGCTCATTGTCACAGTTGTAAACATGACGGCTTTCTTCTTTTGTGAGGGAGTTTGGTGTCATGTCATCTTTGTTTCAAGGCAAAGCGTTAAAGAACGCGACACCTGGAAATCCTGTATAATTCAACCAATCCGACGACGGCTTCGAAACTCCTGAAGTGTTTCCAGCTAAGTGTGTCATATGCATCAGACGTTTAGCCAATGTTCTGTGACCGATCATAACAGCGAATCCGCCATTTAGTCCGACAAACAAACCAGACAGAAGAGTAGATTAACGTTGGTGGACTTAATGAGAAATGGTGTGTATTGACGTCTTTCGCAGTTAAAACAAGAGATGTTCATTTCATGCTATAACCAGTAAAGAGGAAAAGATGATCAGTTCACGTGATGTTTGAACTGAGGCGCTACAGCGATCTGTCGCGGCACATTAAAGAGCCACAAAACATTATTTATTGTTTGAATTTATTAAAAAAGAAAGAAATTTGAAAGCGAAGACCTTGTTTAATATATTTAAATACTGAGTAATATTAATTAACTACACGTACTTACTGTATGGTTAGGGTTTGGCTTGCAATTATGCATCATTTATTGTTATTTTAATAGTAAGTACATGTAACATGTGTAACAAGGACACCTTAAATTAAAGAGTTACCTTATTATTAATGTTTTTTAATACCAAAAATAACCTGTCTGTGTGTTGTCAGTTTCCTCTTTGTATTTTCACCGAGTGAGAGCGGCATGGCTTGTCAAACATAGCAACAGTAACTCTTTGCAAAGGGTCAATTATGAGTTTGCAAATAAAAAAGTCAGATTTGCAAGTTTATATTTGAATTTATATCTTGCAAATCTAAGTTTCAATCTTGCAATTCAGAGAAAAACTGTGAGATAAAAAGCCGCAGTTGCCTGATTTATTTTTATTTTTTATCCCATGGCATAAACAAGCTTCCATACTTCCTGATCAATAATGAAATGTGAGGAGTATCAGGACAAATAATCCCCACTGAGAGAGCTGGAATCTGCTAACTTGCTTTTAGGTCTGAAATCGATCTTTTGTTTTCTCAGTGACTCTCTCCCAGTCTCACCATTCTCCACCCGCTCCTCCTCAGTGAAACTGAACTCATTCAGCCGCTCCTCCTCAAGCATCGATTGGTTGGCGAGGGAGTTGGCATCATCGTCTGATTGGCTGCCTCTTCGGCTGATGACGCGGTAGATGCCGCAGTCCAGAACATTGAAGCTCTCCTGCGCACAACAGAAGGAATCATTGTTATTTCAAAAACGTGCATCTTTACATATGCCTGTGTGCTTTTGGACTCACGTGTGAGGAAATACTGCTCCTGCGACTGCTGCAGGCGGAGTCTAGCGGCTCCAGTTTGCTGATCACTTCCTCAAGCTGACCAATCAGCTGCTGCTGGGAGGCGGAGCTTAGCTGAGCCTTAAGTTGCTCCACCCGATCAATGGGGAGGGACTTCCTGGCCTAAGGAGGAAATGCAAAAGAGTGTGACTTTATTTGGAATAGAGTACTAATGTAATATTGAATGCATACTGCACAGTACATACTGCCTCCTTTTAAAACAGTATGTGAAACCGTATGTATACTAAATGTGTTTGTATGTGTACCCTGGATGTAATAATGGCATGCTGAAACATGCAACAGACGGTGGTGGCAAAAGTCCAGTCCTCCCTCTTCATCAGACGCTCCACACAGCGCTCAGGTGACATCAGGGACAGGTGAGACAAACGTCCGTCACCAAAGAGACAAAATAGCTCATTACGGAAAACTGAAATCTCCACCACATCTATAGAGAGAAGACGACAGATACAGATCCAAGAGCTATAAACCAGCTCATACAATAAAAGACATCATAAAATGTGTACATTTTTTATAAACAATAATGAATATATACAATTATATTGTTACTTTTTAAAAACCTATTGTAAAAATATATTTATACGTTTTATGTTAATATTATTATTATGAAATTATGCAAATTTTATATTCAATATTTTTAGGAAGGCAGATAAAGATCCATAAAGAGCTGTAATATCAATAATATCATATAATGTATTTTTTTTTAAATATGTAAAACAGATTTTTTATATTTACAAAGTTATTTTTGTACTTTATATATAGATAAAATAATATATATATATATATATATATATAAAACAACACATATATATATATATATATATATACACACACATACATACACACACACACACACACTTATATAAAATATTATTCATTTTTATATAGCTATTAAATACATATTAAAACATTAATATAGATATATAAATGTATTAATAATATGTTTTAACATTTGTATTTTACATCTATCTGTATATCTATCAAATTTTTTTGAGTAAATATATTTTTGTGCATTGTACAGTTTCATACTTAAAACCTCATATAGGTTAAACCATGACCTCTCACCTTTGACCTCTGTCCACAGCAGAACCTGACCGCTGTGAGGGGTGAAGATGTAGATTGCTGAATCCGTCCAGGTGAGCAAGTTTTGATCACTAAGAAACACACACAATTCACAAGCTAAATATTAACCCAAAAACCTTTCTAGCCTGAGATGTTATCATCATGATCATAATAGCGGGTATGAAATATTGTGTCTTTACTAAAGGTCTTGTGATATTAAAGTACAGGGAGTGGCTACCCAAACTGCAGGAGTCTTGGGAAAGCCAGAGACTGTGGACTCGTCTGTGCAGGGTTGAAATGTGGCTCATTCCTGAAAACAAAAATACACATCAAACATAGAGAGCGAAACGTATGGAGATAAAAACTAAGAGGCAGAACAAACAAACACTAATGAGGTCACAAGTTAGTGTTAAACACACAAACACTCACTTGTAAGAGACGAGGGGCAGAGGTGGGCAGGCCAGCAGCTGTTTAAACTGGTGTGTGCTCAGGACTTCTCCACTGAAACTGGCCTCCCATATGCGGGAGCCGGGCCGGGCGCAGAACAACAGCGCCTGACCCCGCTGACCCCCCGGACCCTGCAGGAGAAAACATGCCCCAAACTCTCCCTCTCGCTCTTTATTACCCACACGCCAGAACTTCTCCCTGAGAGGGGAACAGAGACAGGAACAGAATGAATTTTCATTTAGTTTTTCTTACGATTAATATGCATTTTAATGCTATGGTCTGAGAACATTTACATTTATGCATTTAGCAGACGCTTTTATCCAAAGCGACTTACAGTGCATTCAGGTTATACATTTTTTTTGTCAGTATGTGTGTTCCCTGGGAATCGAACCCACAACCTTTGCGCTGCTAACACAATGCTCTACCACTGAGCCACAGGAACACCGGAGATGATGTGATATCAATGTCTGATATTTTGATCAAATAAAGAGCCTAATTCAAATGAACTGGTGCATGTGTGTTTAAAATGTTCTAGCTGGTGAGTACTTTTCCTTTATTTAACTAATTGTTGGTATAGCTGTGGGACATCCCATGTCTCCTGCAAACACACACACACCTCTCTGTGTCACACAGGTAGCAGCGGCTGAGAGACGAGACCACCAGGTGTCCGTCTGAGTAGCCCAGCTGAACTACACGTGAATCCACTGTGGTGATGGTCTGAACTGGGAAGATCACAAACGCAGAGCCCTGTTTGGACGACAAACCACAACAAACACAGAGAGAAACACACAAGCATCGATTAAAATCACTGGTTATCATTTAAATAAGATGCATTAAACTTTCAAAAACAGTAAGATTTTGTATTTTTTTTAAAGAAATTAATGTTTTTATTCAGCAAAGATGCATTCAATTGATCAAATGTAACAGTAGACATTCATAATGTTATTTTATTTTGAATAAATGCTCTTCTTTTGAACTTTTCATTCAAAGAATCCTGAAAAAATGTATTGTGGTTTCCACATAAACAAATAAAATAAAAGGGTAATAAAAAAATGTAAATAAAACTGTTTCAAACACTGATAATAATACATGATTCTTGAGCAGCAAATCATCATATTATAATGATTTCTGAAGATCATGTGACACTGAAGACTTTGAAAAATTCAGCTTTCATCACAGAAATAAAATTACATTTGAAAATATACTCAAATAAAAAAAAAAAGTTATTTTGAATTGTAATAACATTTCACAATAGTACTATTTTTACTGTATTTTTGATCAAATAAATGCAGGCTTGATGAGCAGAAGACACTTCTTTCAAAAACATTAAACAATCCCACAGACCCCAAACTTTGAACAGTAGTGTATGGCCACACTGACATGCACAAAACTTCAAGTTTTAAAACGTTTCAGTTTTCTTATACCTTCCCGAGTTTAGACGACCCAGCGCGGACACAGGACACTTTCCCTCCGACATCTCCGGCAAACACTCGGAGGGCTGCGGTGTCCCAGCACAGAGCTGTTACGGTCTGTCCTCGGTGCTCCCAGGACACAGAGACGCGCTCAGGACGGCCGCGTCGCTCTAAATGCAGCTCCCACACCACCACCAAACCCTGACTGGGACACACACATCAAAAGAGTCCAGACCGGCAACCAAAAACACCAGGAGCGCATGCAAACATGAATATGAATACCTCGTTGCTACAGCGATAAAGTCTTCATCGTGGGGGCAGCATAAGACCTGCGTGACTGAGCCTTCCTAAAAAACAAAAAAAGCAGAACTAGACAATTATTTTATGTTATGGCTATTATTATTAATCTACCATTTTCAACAGCATCCGGAAACAATAAAGTTTCCCTATTTTCACCGTTGCCTGTGCACACACTTTCTAGCTTGTAAAAGCATGTTTCATGGGTCAAAGCGGAGAATGATGCGCTCTGAGCCCGGATGCAAGTGTAAGTGGATGCCAACGCACTATCCTGAGTGCTGGTGTGATTAATAACCATTTATAAACACAGGAAAAGCATATACGTCATGCATATACTGTTGCAGATTAAACAAAGTTTAAACACAAATTAGGGCTGCATGAAAAAATAAGAATAAAAATAAATAAATAACATTAATAATAAGGTAAAACTTTAATTTTAAGGTGTCCTTGTTACATGTACTTACTATTATAATAACAATAAATGATGCATAATTACATGCAAGCCAAACCCTTACCATATAGTAAGTACGTGTAGTTAATTAATATTACTCAGTACTTAAATGTATAATTACACTGTAGCAAGGACACCTTAAAATAAAGTGTAAACAATAATATTTATTATTATAAAAACTTTTTTTTAATCTAATAAGAATTAAGAATATTTCACCATAAAAAAAGGGGAAAAAGGAATATTTAAGAATACAACAATAACATTTTTGTTTCACATTAAAACTGCAATACTAATATTTATGGTCTTAATTTCTTTATTTTCAAACAATTAAACTTTTATTCTGATGGAAAACTTTTCTTTTTTTCAAAGATTGGAGTTTGTGTGGAGCAGCATTTGCTGTGAACCAAGCCACTATGAGATGCTGAAACACTGGATCATGTATAAATGAACACACTGTTCAGTCAGTGCATAATATTTATTTAATTAAATCACAGCTTTTGGAATTTGATAATCACACCAAGTCATATTGCAGTTCTGGTTTTCCTTTGATTGATCATGCAGCACTAATGCAAATACACTGATATCTAATTGATAACGCTGGACAACAGTATTTCAACACCGCTGACAGTTCTGTGCAACTACTCAATCACCAACTGTGTTAAAGGGGAACTTGTGAAATGATTTAGTTGTGTGTACTTTGTGTGTGAGAATGAGTTTCTGCTTCCAGCCGTCTCTCTGAATGAGGTGAAGCCCTCCGGCAGACGTGCCCAGAGCCAACCACTTCCTGGACACGGAGAGACACGTGCACTGCGAGAGACACAGACAGAAGGATATTAGAGAGAAACTCACCACATCTGCCAAGATCAAGAAAACATCAATACATATATAGTATTTCTGCTTAAAGAGAGTGGCTATGAAGACCATTTTCATGACTGTTCAAATTTGTCTTTCATGTAATCAACAAAAAATACTCATTACTGAAATGCAAATAAAGTTAAGTATATGTAAAATTGAATTTAGTATTCTTATATTAGTTATATAACATTTTATATATTAAATTGATTAAAAAAAAAATTGGTACCACTTATATGTTGAATAAAAAAAAATAAAAAATCTTTAAAACAATAATTTTATTGTTATTATATTTCAGTAATTTAAGCTAATACTGCAATGTTGCAATGCAAAAAAAAAATTGGTAATAGTAATTTCATGCTTAACATATTTTGCAATTTTTTTTCCTTTTGGTTTTTGGGCTGAAAAATGACCCGAACGAACAGGTTGTAGCATTCAACACACTTACTCTCCATAATTAAAGTGCCCCTATTATGATTTTTTTTAATTACATTTCATGCATTGTGTAACAGCTCTAAGTGAATGAAAGTTTAAAATCTGAAACTGCACCGTGTACAAAGTTTATTATCTCTCAAAAGAAAGAGTCGACTCTGAATCATTGAAACGAGTCGCTTTTAAAACGAATCCCGAGCCGTTTCATGCTGACCTCAACATGAAACATTAGCATATTGCCGCCCACTTGTTGGTCTTTTCATGTTGGTCTGAATGAAAATGTAAATGTGTTCTTTGCCACTAGGTGCCGCTATCAGTCATTACAGGCATGATGAAATCAAAATGAGACCAATCCCCGCAGATAAGAGTCACACAAAGGAGGGGTTTGAAAAATGAATCGTTGAGCGAATTGTTTGAGAGTCATTGAGCAAATAAGGTAAATATAAATGCATATATCCACCTTATTTTTTCCTTTTGAAGCGTGAAAATGCGTAAGTTTAATGTGTCTGGCTTCTTCCAGCTATTTTTAGCTGTATAAAACTGCTCGTTTTGCTGCTTGATAATGCAAATTGGTGAGTCTTACCATATATTTAATCATGAACACACTGGTTTGTAGTGCAAGCGGTTTTACGGTTTACTGCACGTTGTTATTCTTCTCGTTCTTTCTCTACGGCGGCCGTATAAACCGGAAGTCACGCACATTCACAGTAAACCGCTTACTTCCACAGTGAAGAATAAGGTGGATAAGACAAGTGTGTTTTGACCTTGCATGCATGTCAACCTGTTGTTAAGGAGTCCCAAAACCTAAATATGAACCTTTCATAACCCATAACCCAAACCCATAAACAGAACAGAAACTAGAGCATATTTTATGACGCTTGCTGAAAAGTAAACAGCACCAACCACAATTAGGGTCAGTTTGAATATCAGATGCCATATAAGCCATTAAAATCAAAACGTTGACTGTTTCACTAGTTCAGCAGGTAAATGTGTGATTTACTTTGATCCGTCCCGAGTCCAGTCGCAGGGCGGAAAGGAGGGGGTCCAGACAGTCAAACTCTGCCAGGACATGTGTGCAGGACTCCACAGGAACCACAGGAATCATCCTGCAACGGTCTGAGAGGAGAAAAAATAAAAAAAAATAAAAGAGTATTTTAGTTTTTATTTGGGGAATCATTCGTGCATGCAACATGTTTTTCGAATCAAAAAGCATTTAGGTGAATCATACATACATTCCTAACAGCAGCTTTAGGCAAAATACACACGCATGGCATGTTTGAACAAGAAACCAATATTTATGCCAACATTCAGTAAATTGTAAAAAGGTAAACAAACACTCAAGTAAGCCTAATTATTCAAGTGCCCAATGCCCCAATCAGCAACACCTCTGGTCATCATGCGCCAAATTGTGACTCTGGACCAGTCATAAGGGTCAATGTTTAGAAATTGAGATTTATACGGAATAAATAAGCTTTCCATTGATGTATGGTTTGTTAGGATAGGACAATATTTGGCCGAGATGCAACTATTTGAAAATCTGGAATCTGAGGATGCAAAAAAAAAATCTAAATATTGAGAAAATCGCCTTTAAAGTTGTCCAAATGAAGTTCTTACCAATGCATATTACTAATAAAAAAATAGTTTTGATATATTTACAGTAGGAAATGTATAAAATATCTTTACTTAATATCCTAATCATTTTTGGGATAAAATAAAAATGGCATAATTTTGACCCATACAATGTATTTTTGGCTATTGCTACAAATATACCAATGCTACTTATGACTGCTTTTGTGCTCCATGGTCACAATTTACACTGCAAAGGTGGCACAGAAGCGCTTCTGAAGAGGCATTTAGGTGTCTTTACACAGACTGTTTAATGCTGCTTAGAGGTGGCATATATGCATTTACACAGCAACTGCATCTTTATACAGTTCTTTGATATTAAGGGCTGAGGTGGGTCTGAGCAGGCATAATTTAGTCTGGCTTTTAGGCTATATTGCATCTTTACACTGAATTTTGAGCAGGCACAAAGCAACCTTAACTTGGCAATGAAAGATGCCTACAGGCGTATTCTGAACCTGACGAGTCCCAAAAATGCGCCCTCAGTAGGCAGCACAGTGAGCTCACTAGGTTTTGAGACACAGCCCTACTCAGTGTCATATGATTCCAGGGAACTCAATTGAAAAAGCATGACTAACGTTACCACACTCCTCCTCGGTTTCTTTTGGTGATCTTCTGCCACTTTTCCACACTAAAGGAGATATATATATATATATATGTGTGTGTGTGTGTGTGTGTGTGCAACTACATTACTGTCTGTATCAACTAACTTACATAATATAAAACACTGCCTAAATTAACCAGATACACACCAAAAACCCAGTTGCAGAGTGACAGATATCATCTATTTGGGAAGTTTTATTTTCTTTATTTGTTTTTTAACACATTGACAGTAAGCAGAAAAGAAAAAACGCTTACTAGCTCATGCATATACACATTTGACCACTTCCCCTTCGTCTCTGAAACACACGTTTACAAGAATTTAGTTCGTAAAACACTTGATAAAAGTAAACAATTACAAATCAAAGCGACGCGTTAGCCGATTAGCATGACTGTCAGTCACGAGATCTGAGCTTCATTCTCATCAAAACAGCATAAAACATCGAACAAACTTGTTTTTGTTGAAGTTTGTTAATCACGTCGTGTCTTTAAACAGTTTGATAAATGTGAAAGTTGACCCTGAGCTGGAAGCTCGGGTACTTTCTCAACGTTTTAGTTTCTATATCTCCTCATAATGAGTAACTTAAGTCCTTAACGTTATGTTATGTAAGTTTCACGTTTAAGGCAACATAAAAAATATTTGTAAACGTTGTTTACTTTCCAACTAATACAAGTTTTACTTATTTGAGGTGGTAAATGTGTCACCTAAAGCATTTCTATAAAGTATCTAACATCAATTAAACCATATAAAAACGCCATTACCTCCTCCTGAGCTCCAGGCGCATTTAAATCTGCGAAATGTCCATAAATGTAGTAAAGCCGACTTATATAGTGTGTAAAGTGAAGATCGTGTGTGTTTGTGCCGTTGTAATTCCTGCGCTGTGTTTGACAGCTGACTGAAAAACTGACCGGCGCTACTTCCTCATTAGGCTCCACTCACTGTGAGGCGCAGTGATTCGCACAAAGAGCGGGGAACTATTTCTGGCGCCGTTGGACAAGTCCTTGCCATCAAGCATTTGGGAAACTTTAAATATTAAATATATTATCAAAGTAAATAAATCTTCTAATCATGCATTAAATGTTCAAGTTTTGTTTAAAAACATCTACTTTACGAACAAATAACTGTCACAGGCGCGTAGGTGTTCTTGCAGTAGATTGGGGTCCACTGGTCCATTAAAAGCTCTTGCTGGTATTGATTGATATTCGAGATGCCCTCGAGAACGAAGCCTGTTCCATCACCAAGCAAAAATAGCAAAGACCCTACCCTCAAACATCTTACAACCTTGAAGTCCATGTGTTTAAGCACCAGACTCAGAAATAGATGTATGCATTTTATTATGTAAAGATAGCCATCCCCAAATTCAAGCACATAATGACTAAACTAAACTGTATGGTGGGTGCACTCTCCAGAAAAATGGTTATAAACAGTACCAGAAAAGGGTTATTCGGCTTGAAACAATAGCAGAACCCATTTTAGTGCTAAATAGAACTATTTTTATAGGGTTCCATACAGAACCATGCTTTTAAAATGCTATATAGGACTTTAATAGTGTTATAAATAACCTTTTTAATGATTTAATTAATATTAGTACATATTATTTATTAATATAATTTTTTACCCCTCTATCTGCCTGGTCTTATAATCTATCTTACCTATCTTATATCTTATAATATACTTGTAATATCTTATAATATAAATGTATATTAGGGTTTTACATAAAATCAACAACAACAACAACAACAACAACGATGTCAATATGTTTTTTTTAATGTTTAATGTGAAATTGTAGCAAAAATTACAGTGTTCTAACAACAATTATTAGTAGAATAAATTAATGAATGACAATCGACATTGAACATAAAAATGCTTGAAAAAGTCAAACTAAATAGAACCTAAAATAGTGTAATGAAGACCAAGCTCCAGTGAAATATCTTCACAATCCTCTGTGATGTATTCAAGTTCATCGTTATCTTTCATAGGTAACTCTACACTGCGTTGCTTAGCTTAACGCATCGGGGAACGCCTTCGCGTGACCGAGTCCTGAACCCATATAGAATCACGCCAATTCATTGGCTGATGGCGCGACGCCGTCTCTGACGCAATGACGTCGTCAGGTCATACTGGCGAACGCGCCATCCACTCCTCAGATTTCTCTGCCTTCACGAAGCGGCCACATCGCCCTTCGTTGTTGCGATTTCCTACCCATCTAATAACTTTGCGATTATCCATTTGCACTTCGGCGACTGCCTCTGTGGAACTTTGTTCTCCTCGCGGTGAAGTGCCATGGAATTTCGCCGCTGTATGCCACCGTGCACGCGTTTCATCGCTCGCGAAGACCCACACAGTAAGTGTATTTTGTGTTTGGGTTTTTCGCACGCACGTGAGGTGGTTTATGGGACCTCTAACTGCGAAATTTGCGACGATTTGCCTTTTCATAACCCTCTGCTCTCGGCTTGAGGATTATGAACGTGAATCCTCCAAATTTTCACGGCGCGCATCGAGCACCAACGCGCCGCCTCGTGAGATCGCGGCCTCTCGTGAGGCCGCGGCCTCTCGTAGAGCCGCGAGCTGGGGTTCAGATGTCGAGCTCGAGGAGATGGAGAGTGAGCAGACAGGCCTCGCCTTTTCTCTCCCTCCCTCTTCCGAGCGCGCACGTGCGAATTCGCCGGTCGAATTTTTGCCTGATTTTCAATTTCCTAGCCCGAAAGCACGTGATTTCGTTTCTTTCGGGCTAGATGATATTCTGCACACGGCAGCCTCCGACTCCGAGGATTTCGGGCCTGCTTTAGCAGATGCGCTCCCGCCTAGCAGCCAGGAGGCGCGGCCTTCAGCGGCCTACTCTGAACTCGTGGACGTGCTTTCGCGCGCCACCGAAAAGCTTGCGCTTGATTGGCCCGATGAGCCCCGCGAGTCTCGAGCTTCGAAGCTCGACGATCGCTTCCTCATCGGCGCGCACTCCAAGCTTGAAAGGAGGAAGCTGCCATTTTTCAGCGATCTGCATCGTGAGATCTCCAGTTCCTGGAAGCAGCCATTTTCCTCCCGCCTTACTAACGCGGCAGCCGCTGACTTCACCAACCTTGTGGGTTCTGTGGAGCAGGGTTACACCGCCATGCCGGTGATTGAGGATACTTTGGCCTCACATCTTTCACCTTCTTTGGCTCCTTCTTGGAAGTCCCGCCCCCTCCTTCCTTCCAAGCCGTGTAGGACCACTTCCGCCCTTATCGGGAAGTCCTACATCGCGGCCGGTCAGGCAGGTATGGCCCTTCACACAATGGCCATCCTTCAGGCCTACCAGGCGGACGTCCTGAAGGAAATGGACGAAGGGACCGGCTTGACTCCTGAAGCCGTGAAGGAGCTACGAAGAGCCACTGACTTGGCTCTGAGAGCCACCAAGCACACCGCACGTGCCGTGGGGCGCTCTATGGCGGCTTCGGTGGCCGCAGAACGCCATCTGTGGCTCAACCTGACCGAGATTCGGGAGAGGGAGAAGACGTTTTTAATGGACGCACCCATCTCACAATCTGGGTTGTTTGGGGAGGCTGTTAACGCTGTAGTGGACAAGTTCCGCTCAGCCAAAACCCAGTCGGCTGCTCTCAATCAGTTCATGCCGAGGAGAGCAAGGGATTTTTCAACTCCCTCCTCCTCTGTGTCTAGGGAGCAGCCGCCCCCCAGGAGGGAACCCCCTAGCGGCGGAGCCCAGGCCACGCGCCTTCCCCCCACTACGGTTTGGGGAGCCCCAAACGGTTTTTCTTCTTCCCGCCAACAACCACGCAAGCGGGTTAACATGAAGCGGCCCAACAAGCCTGCCGCTTCGGCTAACCCGGGTCGTTCCTGACCTCCGGGTCGGAATGAGGGGAGTCGTTTCACCGTTACGGGGCGAGGCCAGACCGCGAAAGCGTTTCTGCCCGCCCCGAACGCGCTCTCCTCACTTAAATCTGTCACAACCACCCTTCGAGGCTTGGTGTGCAGATCCAATTCACCCTCATTTTCACTCGGGCTGGCAGTTGGGGGACGCGTTCGTCTTTCCCCCTTTGCAGCCCGTCCACTCGCCGCCGGCGTGCCGCATGTTAGGAGACATAGCTGTTTCTCTCCTGCAGTGTACGGAACCCGTGCCGGCCACCCGTCAGCCCAGCACTTCTCTCTCCGCCATCCCGAGCAAGGACGCCGAGGGCTTTCCTTCACGGTGGAGGGTGCCGCTGCTTCCAGGCCTTCTCGACACCCCATCTCAGGTATGTCTTCCCTTGCACGACACTATGATTCCTCTGTCACACTTCCTTCACGAATGGGAGCGTTTACCCGGGGTATCGCTGTGGGTTCTCCGCACAATTCGAACCGGTTACACTCTTCAGTTTGGGAAAAATCCCCCCCGTTTCGACGGGGTTCACCTGACAGTAGTAAACAGCGCCGCCAAGGCTTCTGTTCTACAACAGGAACTTTCCTCCCTCCTGCAGAAAGGAGCAATAGAGGAAGTACCGCAGACGGAAGTCGAACGAGGTTTCTTCAGCCGCTACTTCCTCGTTCCAAAGAGGGACGGCGGCTTGAGGCCTATCCTGGATCTACGGCGTTTGAATCTTTCCCTCTACAAAGGGAAGTTCAAAATGCTGACGATGAGAACCATCATGTCTCAGGTTCAGGAGGGAGACTGGTTTGTCACCATCGACCTGAAGGATGCGTATTTTCACATCCAGGTCGTTCACAGACACAGGAGATTCCTTCGGTTCGCCTTTGGAGGGAAGGCTTACCAATACAAGGTTCTGCCCTTCGGCCTGGCTTTGGCCCCGAGGACATTTACCAAATGCATGGATGCTGCACTGGCCCCTTTGAGGCTCCAGGGCATCCGTGTACTGAACTATCTGGACGACTGGCTCATTCTGGCTCACTCCAGGGAGCTAGTGAGTCGTCACAGGGATATCGTTCTCGGCCACATCCATTCTCTTGGCCTCAGAATGAACGCCAAGAAGAGTGTGCTCCTCCCATCTCAACGAACTGTATTTCTAGGAGTTCGTTTGGATTCCGTTCAGATGCAGGCCCGTTTGGCTCCTGCCCGGATACCAGTTTTTACAGCATGTTTGGCCCGCTTCAAGCTAGACCATCATGTCTCTGTAGGTACCTGCCGCAGGCTGTTGGGCCTTATGGCAGCAGCCTCCCCTGTGTTACCCCTAGGGCTGCTTCACATGAGGCCATTCCTTTGGTGGATGAAGGAGCTGAGGTTACACCCCACTGTACCAGCTACTCGCCTTGTCAGAGTGTCGCGCAGTTGCTGTCGACACCTGTTAATGTGGCGAGACCCCGTCTTTCTCCGGAGCGGGGTGAGAATGGGTGCGATCCACCGTCGCCATATGATCACGACGGACGCATCAATGACAGGCTGGGGCGCGGTCTTCGAAGGAAGGCCGGCGAGTGGAGAGTGGAAGGAAGAGTTCCTCTTTTGGCATATAAACTGCCTGGAACTCAGGGCTGTCTTCCTGGCTTTGAAGTATTTTCTCCCCGTTCTCGGGGAGCATCATGTCATAGTCAGGACGGACAATATGGCGGTTGTGTCCCACATAAACCGCCAAGGAGGTTCAAGGTCGCGCACCCTGGACAGGCTTGCGCGCCATCTTCTCCTTTGGTCTCAAGACAAGTTCCTCTCTTTGAGGGCGGTTCACGTTCCGGGAGTACTGAACCTGGCGGCCGATTTTCTGTCGAGACAGAAGCTCAAGCCGGGGGAATGGATGTTGAACCGTCAGACGGTATCCCAGATCTGGGATCTGTTTGGCAAAGCGGAGGTGGACCTCTTTGCTTCTCAAGAGTCATCCCAGTGCCCGCTCTGGTTCTCCCTGAGTTTCCCGACGACTCTAGGCATAGATGCGTTCGCCCACCCATGGCCGAATGTCAGTCTGTACGCGTTTCCGCCAATAAAGCTGATTCCGGCAGTACTATGCAGAGTGAAGGTGAGCGGTGCCCGTCTCCTTCTCATAGCCCCATTCTGGCCCTCCCAGACCTGGTTCTCGGAGCTAACTCCCTCTTGTATCGGCCTCCTTGGGAGATTCCGATCAGGCGGGACTTACTGTCCCAGCTTCAGGGCAAGATCTGGCATCCTCAGCCGGAGCTCTGGAAGTTGTGGGTATGGCCCATACAGGGCCAAGGGCTGTAATTGATGGTTTGCCTGCCGAAGTTCAGGAAACCATAGCCAGTGCCAGAGCCCCCGCTACCAGGAAGCTATACTCTTCCAAGTGGGGCGTCTTTGAATCGTGGTGTTTGACTCGTGCAATCGACCCAGTTAACTGCCCTGTTGGTCCAGTGCTGGAGTTTTTGCAAGAAAGGCTGACAGCGGGGGCGGCTGCTACCACCCTTAGGGTTTATGTAGCGGCCATTGCAGCTCGGAGAGAGCTGGATGAGATCCCCTTGGGGAGGCATCGGTTGGTCTCCGCTTTCATGCGTGGGGCCAGACGCCTTAGGCCTGTTCGCCCCACGGCAGTTCCTTCTTGGGACTTGTCAGTCGTCCTCGAAGGACTAGTGACGGCCCCTTTTGAGCCCTTAGAGTCAGCTTCGGATCGGATACTGACTCTTAAGGTTGTTCTTTTACTGGCGCTTACGTCACTGAAAAGAGTTGGAGATCTGCAGGCTTTTTCTGTCAGTGAAACGTGTATGGACTTTGCCCCGGGTCTAGTCAAAGTTACCCTGCGGCCTAGGCCGGGTTACATTCCCAAGGTCTTGTCCACGTCGTTTCGTTCTCAAGTGGTCACTCTTCACTCTTTCCATCCCCCTCCCTTTGCTTCAAGTGAGGATGAGAGACTCCACATGCTCTGCCCGGTCAGGGCATTGAAGCTATATGTGGATCGCTCCAAGGTTTGGAGAAAATCTCCCCAGTTATTGATCTGTTTTGGTGCTGGTCGTCGCGGGCTTGCCACGTCAAAGCAGAGGATTTCTCACTGGGTGAGAGATGCTATTTCGCTGGCTTATGAGGCGCGGGAACTCCCTTCACCTCTTAGTCTTCGGGCGCATTCTACTAGAGGCGTAGCCTCCTCTCAAGCTCTTTTTAGAGGGGTACCCCTGGAGGATATTTGTGTTGCGGCAGGATGGTCCTCTCCGCACACCTTTGTCAGGTTTTACAACCTTGATGTTGATACGGCTCCAGGTTCTCAGGTCCTGTCTGTTTGAACCGACCGTATGTTGTTGGTTCATTATTGGGCCAGATAGGCAGCGTTTTCAGCTTGGCGTGTTTGGTATATCGTTCCCGATGCGTTAAGCTAAGCAACGCAGTGTAGAGTTACCTATGAAAGAGAACGTCTCGGGTTACTCGCGTAACCCTTGTTCTCTGAATAGGGAACGAGACACTGCGTTCGCTGCCAAGCTTCTCAGGCTGCCGACAGGATTCTTTTCGGCAGAGAAATCTGAGGAGTGGATGGCGCGTTCGCCAGTATGACCTGACGACGTCATTGCGTCAGAGACGGCGTCGCGCCATCAGCCAATGAATTGGCGTGATTCTATATGGGTTCAGGACTCGGTCACGCGAAGGCGTTCCCCGATGCGTTAAGCTAAGCAACGCAGTGTCTCGTTCCCTATTCAGAGAACAAGGGTTACGCGAGTAACCCGAGACGTTATCTGTAATTTGATGTGATTGAATGGTAGTTTCTCTCTGCAGATGATGAGGTTATAGCGTCTGAAATGCACAATTGAGTTATGCAAGGTGTCTCCTTTCATTTGTTTATGTGAAAAAGATTGTTTATGAAGGCCAACAGTAGTATGTGAGCACTTTACGATGTTAAAATGAAAAAGTAATATAAAGTGATGGGATATAGCTGGGTGTGTTTATGCATAAACCCTAAAACAAATCTAACAAAATGGATCATAAATTCAATATCTTTGTTACTTAGTGAATAAGAGGAGAATATCATTAACTGAATAGAGCTGGTCACGTGTACATGCTCTATTAAACTAAAAACAATTAGCATTTGAAAAGTTATAATTTATAGACATTTTAGGAAATAAATGATTTACCTGTTGAGAGTGTTGACAGTCTGTGTATAAGCTTCAGAAAAGCAGTAATGATCCATCTTTCACATTAAAACAACAATAACCACAAACAATAATGTTTTTATTGACATGCAACATTGTCAGTGCTAATAACAACAATTATTAGCCGAATACATTAATGAATGACCATTGACAATGAACATAAATAAATACATAAAGAAGTAAAACACAAAATAACAAACAATAGATGTGATGAAAACCAAGTTTCAGTGAAACAATCACATTCCAATCAATATGATGCATTATTTTGGTGTGATGGGATGTAATACATCTGAAATACACAGTTACAGTGTGTCCATGTGTTTATGTAAACACAGTTATGTTTATGAAGGCCAAAAGCAAAAATGACAGTATGTGAGCCCTTCACAATCTTGATAAAAAGTCATGGGATAGTATTTTTGTGACTGAGTATGTTTATACATAAACCCAAGTAATCAAGTCTAACAATATGAATTATACGTTAATTGTCTCGTTTACTCAGTGGAGAAGAGGAGAGAAGTTTCCAGCAGTAGGCTATATGTGACCAAAAACAAAACAAAAAAGATAAGAACATGTTTGTGTGGAAACCGGTTACAATTTGAAAGTTAAATTTGTGTTTAAATGTAAGAATTAAATTATTTACCTGTTGAGAGTGTGTGTAGTTGATCACTGAACTCCAGAGCAGTGTTGCCAGTCGGGTTGACGATTTACAAAATCACCAAAACCCGCCCACCCAAAAAAGCCCCAAATTTTAATGCCAAAATAATGTGATATGATTTTATTACCAGTCAATCAAGATTAATAAGGACCATTTTTATCTCCTCAAAATAAAATAATGATGAAAAAAAGGTAATAAATATAAATCAATTTCACAGGAATGGATCAAAACAGGGCAAATGCGTTAAAGACAGTCAGAAAATATGCTTAAAATGACCAGGAACCTTTGTAAAATGCAATCAAGAAATTAACGTAACCCCCGGGGAACACATGCATATTTTCAATGTCCACAGTAAGAAAAAGCTAATTTTTGGCTAAAAAAGTGCACAATAAAGTGATCAGAAAGCAAGTTAATTCACACCCACAACTGCCAAAAGTTTCCATGTATGATAATCTGCAGCAAAAATAAAATAATAATAACAATTAACAACAATGCGCTTACCTTTCTCTTGTGCTTTATCTTCAGACAGCACGTATTTCATGAAGTAAACATTTTAGAACATAATGCAGGCACAGTCAAAACTGTTCAATCCAGCAGTGTCAATGCCAAAAGTTTGGACGGTTTAAAAGATGTTCTGATGCAAAATTGTATATATGTTCAGTTTTGATTTTTATTAAATCCTTCATGTTCTCTTATTTGTTACAATTACATTTGGTCTTCTATTCATTTAACCGTTGTGAGATTTGGTTACTTAGATTATTTGTAACTTATATTTAAGCCACTTTTCCAGAATCACTTAACTTAAATAAAATGAAAGAGTAAATTTGTGCACATTTAAATCCCTTTACAGCGCCAAACCCAATCACTAAGTCATCACATCTCACCAACATAAAAATGGTAAATTGATGACAAGTATCTGTTAAAATAAACCAAAAAGGGTTGCGTTAAGGAAAAATGTTGAGCACTAAACATTATTTTGCTGTGATACTTTGTCGAGCATATTGTAGTGACTGATAAAATGAAGAAAAAAAGCAGCTGATTGGGCGGTTTTTAGTTTTATAAAAGCAGCCCAAATTTGGTCTACCCGCCCAATGCGTTATTATCCGGTCCAAGTCGATCAAAAGAAGCCCAATCTGGCAACACTGCTCCAGAGAATCAGTTAAGTTCTTTGACAGTTACAGATTTGAAAAACAAAAGGGCGGGAAAAAAGAACCCTAAACTCTAACAAAGAAGCATTTCAGCATAAAAGGGTTCTTCAGAACTCTATGGTTCTAAATCAAAGCATTACTGCAAGTAAAGAATCCTTTAAAGAAGCATGTTTTTAGAGTGTGGGTCTTTCTTATTATAACCTACATCAGTATTGATTATGCACTGGTCCTGCTGCATGATTTAATAATGACCTACTGTAAATGCAAAATCATACTAAATATTACTGATTTTTTGAATTGCCCAAAATCGGTGTTTAAAAGTTTGGTTTGAGCATGTTTAAAGAACATTATTTTATTAAAATAAAAAAATGCAAATGATTAAAATCAATACAAAATAAAAAACTATAGTTTATAACTTTATAAACTATTGTAAATGTATAAACTATATTACAACAATAATTTATACATCTGTAAATTGATCATATAAATTATTGATATATTATTATTACCATTACCATTGTTTTTTATTTTGTATTCATTTTCATTCTTTTTTAAATGTTTATTTTAATTACATAGCCTATATTATTTATATGCACCTGGAAAAACCATGTGTGGTAACATTTCTACATTTATGAAGATTTAAAAATAATTAATAATACAAATAAAGATTAAAATAAGAATAAAAAAATGATTGAAGCATAAATAAAAATAATGATTATTAGTAATAGTAATTATGTAACATAATAATTTAAGTTTAAGAATGATTAAAAACCCCTGGTCTATTAATATGCACAAACACACTTTCTAATCTGACATGGCATTAATATTAAACAGAGCAATTCTTGTGCATGAACACAGTGCTTGCTCTTCTGGTTTACTGCATGTACACTTTGGTAAAGAAGTACTTTGAGGAAGCTCTTTTAACACAACACACACAAACACACACACGACCCCAGTTTAACGGTTTAAATCTTGACTTTATTTGCAATAACATCTAACTCAGTGCAGCTAGAGAAGACACATTATAAAGCAGTGCGGATGAGCGTGCACACACGTGTGGCACACAGATCAGTAAATGCACTACATAGAAATGATTATTTTTTTTTTTACAGTATTGCTATATCTCCTCCCATTGGTGTGTCTTGAGCAACTGTTTCCAATCAGCCTCAGGTCTCGGGAGGGTTGAACTGGATTGCAATATCCGGTTTGTAAAGAGTCCTCCTTATCATTGACTTAAAAGCTTGTCCTTTGCATTAAACGTTATAAGTTCCTGAGAAGTCTTTCCACCGATATTATTACTGAGCCCAGTTTGGTCATTGCAGAAATACAACACTGTTAAAAATTTCAAATATTACCTAGGAACTGAAATAATCCACTGAAAAAAAAAAAAAACAGAACGGAACGAACTAAGTAAAGAGAGAAGAAAATAATTACAGTTATTTGTGACTGGCGCAGCCCATCTCCACGTGGACCAATAAGATTACAGCATTCGCTTCTCCAAGCCCCTCCCCCAGGCAGACCTGCTCATAAGCAGCTCCAGCTCTGATTGGCTGGGAAATCCGTCCATCAGGCTCCATCCGGCCCAAGCTGGGAGAGAGTGTTTCTGTTCTTCTCCCTCTTTCTTTAAATTCAGCCAGAGTCTTTTCTCTCTCGTGGGTTTCTCTGCGGCTCAGGTTTTTCTCATCATTCGGCGTGTTTGCCAGACTTGGAACTTGTTGTACGCAGCCTGAAGCATTTCCTCAAGGTGGCCCGTTAGCTGTTGCAATCAGAAAACACAGGAAAGTATTATACATTTCCACCGCGAGTACATCAAAAATATTGATAAATCAAAAAATATAGACTACGTGACCATGCAAACCCTCGTAAATGTTCACAAAATATGAACAAAAATATCAAAATGCGACAGATTACACAGGGGAAAAAATCTAAATACAGTAAAAACATCAGAAAATTCAGACACTTCACACATCAAATAACACATTTATGCATGTAAGAAAAAAAAAAAAACATGTAAACCCTCAAAAGGGCTTTACTGTAACTTATTTTGAACTAAAAACTCATCAATCCTCTGGTATTCCTCACGTTAAACTGTGATCCTTGACTGTCGAAACAGACCAAAGACAATAAGCATAACATTTTTTGGGTTTATTAAATGCTCGATATTTTGTTTCAATAATAATTGTACTTTAATATTTTGAATTTTGAGGTGATTTTATGGTACTAGACAATATTTATTTTTATATAACAATTCAAATATTAGAAAAATATTTCATATTATTTTGCATTAATACAGTGTTTAAGTTAAACGTGCAAATCTATATTACTGAGTTGCTTTTAAGTGTTTGCAGACATCATTATAAAATATTATAAATATGATATATTATAATAATTATAATTATAATATCATAATTTCTATTACGTATTGCATTCGTATTTCTATTTAACATTAGGAAAGACTGCTTTATTGTGGTTGATTTGTAAATTGTACTTCAAAAATATGCTCTTTATTTATTTTTAATTTTTTCGTATTTAGCATTAATTTCCCATGGCAGCCATTTTTGACTGCAAAGATCACAATTGCGATTATTTTTTAAAGCATTTTCTAATCATATCCACATTTTTTGTGTGTGTTCATTCATATAATATGTTCTACAAGTCACCAAGCTTCATTAAAAAAATGTCAACAACCCCAAACATCATTTTTTGTCTGTTTAAAATGACCACCACTGATTTAAACGGTACACTACCCTGAACCAGTTCTTCCACACAGTTCTAGAAAAGATCAATTCTGGGCTGTCTCTCTAATAGCAGGAGACGAGCATTAATTATTCATGTTTACTCTAAGTAGTAGAATCCATTACAGTTAATGGAGGGGGTGTGGTCAGGGGCGTGGCCTTACATTCATGCTCAAATACTGCCGCTGGATCTTTTCTTGAAAGGGGCGGAACTTTGTCACCTGGAATCTCTCCAGATTAGATTTCATCTTTACCACCTGTGAGCAGGAGACACAGATTAAACCAATCATGTTGCAACAAAACAATACTACTTTAGTATTTTAATCTGGAAATATCAGTAAGTGAGGGTGCATTTCTTGACCTTTTCCTCCAGGAAGGGAGTGTTGACGGGGAAACAGGACCAGAAATGTCGGAGCAGTTCTCCGAGAGCTGTATATAAGTGCTTCAGCTCGCTCTGAACATCAGTGGGCACTAATTCTACATAAAGAGAGTATAGATCAAATTAATGGGCAGTATAACGCCTAATGAGGCTTAAAACGGCAGTTTTAAAATTCTTGCATTAAAAAGTGCATTAAAATCTCAGTGGAAGCAACATTTGATATTATGATGGGATGAATAGACAGCCTGAGGTCAAACACTCACGGTTTATGGTCTGTTGGCCTCCTCCCTGCATCAGAAGCCCTCCAGGTGACAGCGTCGAGATGGCGGAGCTGGCCGCACTGCTGGACATCACCTGAAACAGGCCAGAAGAAATACAATGTATTAAAACAGACTAGAATGCATGACTTTTAGCCATGCATGTCAGTGGTGTACCTGCGTCAGGCGGGGTTTATAGTTCCTCATCTCATGCTGGATAATGCTGATGGAGTTGATAATGTCTTGACTGGTGGTGTAATGCTGTGACTGAAGAGGAATCGGGCCGTGGGAATATCTTGCAGGAACAAACAAATGTAAAATACAAAGCACTTAATATGAATATTCACAGATTATCAAACCGCTGTGTCAGGCGGATACAGAATAAAGGCGCTGGATGTTTACCTGTCTGATTTCTTCAGGTTCAGGGTGATGGTCTTACGCCCAGAGTCACCCTGCAGGTCATCATACTCTATGGATTCCTGTAACTTTACCTGAAGAGCCACAAAAAAAAAAACAATAATAACAATCTGGTGCTGCTCATGTTGAACATAAAAAAAGAGTGATATGTAATTTCTGGAAATGTAAACAATACACACAAGCACACACAGACAAAATTAATTTTAATAAATGTAAAATATACACACACAATATACATATGCATTTCATAATTTTGACTTATGTCTGACTTTTCCTATATGTCATATACACTGTCTATCTATCTATATACATATACAGTATCTCACAGAAGTGAGTACACCCCTCACATTTTGTAAATATTTTATTATATCTTTTCATGTGACAACACTGAACAAATGTCACTTTGCTACAATGTAAAGTAGTGAGTGTACAGCTTGTATAACGGAGTACATTTTCTCTCCCTTCAAAATAACTCAACACACAGCCATTAATGTCTAAACCCGCTGGCCACAAAAGTAAGTACACCCCTAAGTGAAAATGTCCACATTGGGCCCAAAGTGTCAATATTTTGTGTGGCCACCATTATTTTCCAGCACTGCCTTAACCCTCTTGAGCTTAGAGTTCACCTCCCCCTTCCGTTTGAGGATGCCCCCCAGATGCTCAATAGGGTTTAGGTCTGGAGACATGCTTGGCCAGTCCATCACCTTTACCCTCAGCTTCTTTAGCGAGGCAGTGGTTGTTATCATGTTGGAATACTGCCCTGCGGCCCAGTCTCCGAAGGGAGGGGATCATGCTCTGCTTCAGTATGTCACAGTACATGTTGGCATTCATGGTTCCCTCAATGAACTGTAGCTCCCCAGTGCCGGCAGCACTCATGCAGCCCCAAACCATGACACTCCCACCACCGTGCTTGACTGTAGGCAAGACACAGTTGTCTTTGTACTCATCACCTGGTTGCCGCCACACATGCTTGACACCATCTGAACCAAATACGGTTTGCGGGGCTTTTTTGTGCATCGACTTTAGAAGAGGCTTCCTTCTGGGACGACAGTCATGCAGACTACTTTTGGCGCTTTTCCACTGCATGGTACGGTTCGGTACGGTTCACTTTTGGGGGGTTTTCCACTGGGTACTGTACCTGGTACTTTTTTAGTACCACCTCGGCCGGGGTTCCAAGCGATCCGTGCTGTTACCAAAACTTGACGTGTAAACTCTGCTGATCACTGATTGGCCGGAAAGAATCGCATTACTGCGTCATTACATACGACATGACCCATATACCCGCTAGATTTAAATCAGCACAGCCAGCGAAGGATCGGACGCAAATTTTGTTTGAACAAACGCACATTTTTGTATCAACCAAAAAATGTCTGTTTCGTTGTCTGTTGAGGAAGTACAGACGTTCCTCTCGTTGATGACTTTAGGCAAGACACACTGGTCTTTGTACTCATCACCTGGTTGCCGCCACACATGCTTGACACTGCATCTGAACCACCTGCTCTCCTCATCTACAGCCCGTGTCACTGCACCACAGTCTCTGCTGCTGGGGGTAAATCACAAGGACCTCTCCATTGCTGTTAAAAACATCCACATGCCGAGAATGAAGAACACTATTCCGTCTCCTTTCTTTGTTGTGAGTTTGTTTGTGGCGCGTTTACGATGATGTCACGGCAGTAGAGGCGGCGCTATTATAACGACGCGTGAATAATCCTGCCCACTCTATAGCGGTACTAAACTGCAGTGGAAACGCAAACCGACCCGACACGAACTGAGCCGTACCGTACCGAGCCGAACCGTACCGTACCATGCAGTGGAAAAGCGCCATTTGATGCAGTGTGTGGCGTCTGGTCTGAGCACTGACAGGCTGACCCCATACATTTTGTGTCATGCCTAACAACACCCATAAGCTATAGCAAAATTCACCTTTTTGAGTGGCGGCTGGAAGAAATCTGAATCTCTGGAGTTTCCATCAGTGCTGCTGGTCTCACTGGCTTGATCACTGGGAGCTTCCCTATATATCACACACATAGAGATTACTATATCTGTGACACATGCACACAAACACCCACACACCGAAGTCCAGATACTCACACTTTGCGTAGGCCGGCCGCCAGCACCATGGCACTGTGGTGGTTAAAGCGTTTGATTATGGCAGAGTTGCTGTTCTCTCTCAGTGATTTGTTTGATGAGTTTGATGTAGTGGGAACTGTCGCTGTGCCGTAACCCTTCAGACACACACATAGATCCAATTTCACCAAATGAATCAATACGCAGAGAAAGTGTGATTCCAAGTTTAACATCCCTCACCTCATCTAATGTTTTATCCTCGAGTGACAGCAGATCCACCATGGGGTTCTTCACTCCCTGGGTCACCATTGATTTCTGGCCTGAAAGATGCCAAGAAACAAACTCCATCAGAAAAAAAGACACAAACAAGCCATTTAACCGGTCAGATGAAGTCAATTATCCATGAAAGCTTCTGTCAGCGTTCATAAGAAGTCAAAACATTAAATAAAGACTTCTTAAACACTTGATGAAATGCAGTACCCTTCTCGTCCTCTTTGGCACACTCTGAGAAGATGTCCTGCTGACCCGTGTTGATCCGGTCTCTGTGAAAGTAATGAGACTGGAAGAACCGCGTCCAGAACTCCTTCTCAGTCAAGTTGTGAGGAACATTCTCAGCATATTTCTGCTTGACTGCAATCAGAGGCAGAGAGAGACAGAAAAGGGTCATATTCAATACTTTTATTTGTCCTTAAAGACTGCTTATAATATTAGTCACTAGAGGTCTGCTGCAAAATATCGGGTTAATGTTTAATGGATAGTAGCTAAACCAAAACTATATGCAGAGAGACACGACACACAGATATCAGAGATCGCGCACAAACAGCACGGAAGCGTTTATTAGTAAAATAGCTTCGACAGGCTACTGACTCGCTACGTTATATTTCTCTGCAATTAAAATCACTGTTTTTGAAGTAACTAAGCCTCATTGCTTGTAGAGAGAGACGCGCAGATGCAGGTTTCATCCCTCTCTCTCTTTCTCTCGCTAATTCAAAGAAATTATTAATTAATTCAAATAAATACGATCTTACCGCACTACATCTCCGTGTCTGATTTAAAGTAGGCCGAATGCTAACGAGCCTTAACTGACAAAAATGACCATAATTTGCACGGTGGAAGAATTATCGTCTTGTCCATACAACCATTCATAAACTCGGCAGAATGTATGACCGCTGCACCTGATGTTCACAAACTTTCATAACTGGTAAGTGTTATTTTATTTTGCCTTGTGAAATGGCCGAGCCTTGATGAATTTGTTTCTTTATGTATATGTTTACTGACCATTGCATGCAATCATGAAATGCAGCATCTTTTTGTGGGGGGAAAAAAGATTTTGAGTCGGGTCCGGGCTCTAAATTTAACTGTGCCAGCTCGGGTCGGGTCTGCTCGGACGATCTCGGGTACGGGCCGGGTTCGGGCTTCAGTTTAAAGCCTGTGCAGACCTCTGGTTTCTAGCACAATGCATATTCGTTTTTTTGTGAACTAAAACCATTTTTTTGTGATTTAAAATAGGCTACTATACCTTTAAGACTACTATATGTAAATGACCTTTGTTATGATTGATTTGACCATCTTTTGGTCAAGTTCTAACAGAATTGAACGAACAGCATGAATTGGTCAAGAAGGCAATACCAAAATTATGAATTTCTACCACATAAGAGAAGAATCATAATTATGATGTAAAAAGTCATTGTTATTACATAGATCACATTCATTTATAAAATAAGCGCCATAGAAATTATGAGATACTAATTTATAATTTTGAGATAAATATTTTTATTATGGCATAAAATTTGATATTAGATTTAAAAATAGTATCATTATGACAATAAAAGTCAAAATTATGAAATAAAACCAAATATGAGATAAAAAATGTAAACTGAAAGATAAAAGGTCAAAATTATGACAAAAATCATTATGGCATAAGATGAGATAAAGATAAAATTACGAGAATGAATTGAAAATAAAGAGTCCAAATAAGCACATAAAACAATTATGAAATAAAAAGTCAAATTTAGGAATTAAAAAGTCAAATGTATGCTATAAAGTCATAATTATGAGATAGAAAGTAATTATGACAAAGTTAAAACTATTTCAACAAAACATATTTCTCAAGTCATAATTCTGACTCTCTCATAGATATTATTTACCTAAGCATGACTGTTTTTTTATGTATTAGAAATGCTCTTGCATACAGGATGCACTGTGACAAGCTCAATGATGAAACTTCATCAAAGATGGTTGATTAAAGGAGACTAAAGTCATTCATTTAATACAGAAAGTATCAATAACAAGCATTATGTATGTTTGTGTTTATTAGAGTATCACACTGTTATCTTAGTGGCAAAACATATCATGAACAATCGTGAGCCTATGTAGATTCTTCTAAATGACCAGTTAGGATGCCGCCTTTAAAGGAAGCTGCCTATGTAGGCAGTAGACAACAAGGGGGTTTGGAACGGACCCATTTTTACTGATTATAGTGCTAGTTTGAGTCAGATGATAATCACATCTCTTACCTGTAGGGTATGTTCTGAAGATCGACTCGATGATGTCAGAGGTCAGATTGTAGCGCAGGCCGTTGCAGCCATCTGTCTGCGGTCTGATGTCCGCCTGTGAGCACGGCGAAAACACAATCATGCTGTGGATGTACATTAGGGCTGGGCGATATGCCCTAAACCTCCATTAATGGAACACTTTACCTCGACTACGATTGCTTTATTTTTATTTATTCATGTTTTTGCCCTAATAGTTCATTAGGTTTGTACTGTAAAAATATCCTCAACTATTAAAAGTATTTTTGATGCATTTCTTATCTTTCTTACGAAGGAAAAAACTATTTATGGTTACTTATTTGTTGAATATTTCAGAAAATTGACATCAAAGCACGCATTGTTTGAAAAGAAGACGTCTTATGAAAAAAAGTGACATTTCAATTTTATTGTAAAAAGCAAGTAAAAAAATAGAAACCAAATTTTACTTATTTGCAAACAAAATGTCAATGAATAATGCCATGTCAAAAGTAGAAAATAATACATTTTAAATACAGTCATGCAAAAAGTATAAAATAACTCTCTTCTAAATGAATATCATTTTAATAATGCAATGTGAAAAGTAGAAAATAATGACTTGCATCTCCTGTAGACAAATGTGTTAAATAATGAATGTAAATAGAGCACTGCTGATTAGGAGAATCTGTTAATTAGAGCCGGCTCTGCTGTAAAGAAAAGCTCGTTAACGCTTGCCCCGCCTCCGGGGTCTTCTGTTTTGGACGAGCGGCGCTGCATGTTAAAGTTTAAATTCTTTCTTTTAGCGCACCACTCACATGTGTGATGCAGCAAAAGACACAAGCGCAACGCTAATATAGCACTGACTATACACGTGGTAGCATGGATTAAAAACTGAAATAACCGAAATGGGAAAATTACGTCGTTAGAGGTTTTGAATTTCGTTTTCGATTAATCATCCAGCCCTAATTTACATTGTAAGAGTTCGCATCAAACTGTCAGTCACGTGATGCATTTGAACTCACCAGGAAGGCAGCAGAAATGCCCACTTCCTGTTTGTTGTTGTTAGAGAGGGGGTGTTCCACGGTATTCAGGCTCATCCGATTGGCCCAGAACTCCTCAGCGCTGATCACCTGACTCACCACTAAGTCCTTATAGAGCTGGAAGAGAACAGGGTCTTCCTGCAACATCCTGAAACACAAAACATCAGCTGGAGGTCAGCTAATACCAATAGTTACTCTCATTAATTACTCTCCCTCGTGGCGTTCCAATCCCGTAAGATAGATACTCTCCAAAATGGCGCCATAGGGTGATGCGGTGGAGACGAATTGTTGAATAAAGTCGTTATTTTAGTTTTCTTTGCTCACAAAAAGTATTCTTGTTGTTTCGTAAATTTAGTTGAACCTCTGATGTCACATGGATTATTTTACCGATGTCCTTGTTACATTTCTGAGCCTTGATCATGTTAATTACATTGCTGTCTATGGAGGGTCTGAGAACTCTCGGATTTCATCAAAAATATCTTAATTAGTGTTCTGAAGACGAACGATGGTCTCACGGTGCATTCACACCAGACGCAAATGACACGAATAAATCGTGCTTTGGACGCTTGAACATTTTGAGTTTACTCGCTTCATTCGCGCGAGAAATTCACTACACAACAGACACGAATACGCGTCATGGGGGGGGGCTTCTGCCAGGCAGCTCCAGTCTCGTTGCAAAATGAATTCCTGTTTTTGTAAAAGTATGAAGATGTATATACAGCTCTGGGTACCCACATACAACCACAATTACTTTGTCCTCCATTGTTGTTTGGGATTTTCTGCCTCCGCTCGTAATGACGTCACTGCTAGAGCAAGCTCCTGATTGGTTAACGCGGCGCGCCAAAGTTCAGATTTTTCAACTCGCGCGAATGGCGCATCAAACGCTCGTGATTCGCGCGAATAGCGCCGCAGGATTGTCTATTGCGTCTTTGCATTGACTTAACATGTAAATCATTCACGCGATTCGCGTCTGGTGTGAACGCACATTTACGGGTTTGGAACGACACGAGGGCGAGTAATTAATAACAGAATTTTAATGTTTAGGTGAACTCTCCCTGTAATGATGTCAGATGAGATGTAATGAATAGGTCACCTGTTCTTCTCCTCCAGCTCTTTATTGGCTTTCTTCTTGAACTTGGGCAGGAGCTGCTGTAGGAGATCTTTGGCGGTGTCTCTGTCCTTCAGTGCTGTGCTCTCATTGGTGAAATGAAAGGTGGTGCCTTCTCCCGTGTGCAGAACCAGCTGAAGCTGGATCTTCGCCTTCCCATCAGGACTGATCTTCTGACCTGCATATGAGAAAAACAAAAGAAGAAGAATGACAGAAGCTTAGATCCATTACAAACTTTGATTCAAAGCAGAAGAATGCTTTATGTTTGATTTGAACACATATACACTGTATGTATTAATTAAATACCTTTTTATATTTTAAAATGTAATTTATTCCTTTGAGCATCATTACTCCAGTCTTCAGTGTCACACGGTCCTTCAGAAATCATTATGATATTCTGATTTGCTGCTCAAGAAACATTTATCATCAATGTTGAAAACATTTATTCTCTGATGAATAAAGAGTTCAAAAGATATATAAAAGATTGATATTATAAAGATCTTTACTGTTACTTTTGATCAATTTAATGCATATTTGCTGAATAAACGTATTAATAGAAGTGCTACATAGATATAGAGAGAGAGAGATAGAGATAGATAGAGATATATAGATAGATATGCTATAGATAGATAGATAGATAGATAGATAGATAGATAGATGGATGCAGAGATGGATGCTAGATAGATAGATAGAGAGATGTATAGATAGATAGATAGATAGATAGATAGATAGATGAGCATAGATAGATAGATAGATAGATAGATAGATAGATAGATAGAGATGGATAGATGGATAGAGAGAGAGAGAGATAGAGATAGATAGATAGATAGATAGATAGATAGATGATAGATAGATAGATAGATAGATAGATGTAGACTTTAATATATTGCATTTTGAAATATAATATAATGAACATAACATCATATTGTTCAATATTATATATTACTCTATTAAAATAATATGTATTGTATTATTTGCTATATATAGTAATTTAAATATAAACAAGTAGTTTTTTGCAGTTCTTCATAAGAGTGAGCAGAAACTGCTGAGATGTTTTGCTAAAAAATTTCCATGTTAAACAGTGACTATTGTTTCTACATTAGCATCACTGAACAAGCTCATAGCTCAGAGCTCATGGTAGGTCTGTAGTAAGAGTAACCTGCTGTTACTCTATTAATCGATTCCATACTATTTTAGCACGTCAAAGGCCACACACGTGAAGTCCCTCTAAAAACCATCCAAACCCAAAAGAGTCTGCAGCGGCTGAAATCTGAAACTCACAGCGGATGTCAGCGTACAGGTGGCTGACTGTGAAGCGGTCCTTCCCCTCCGGACCCCAGGCGATCCGCTCGGCCATCAGGTACAGAGTCCCGTCCTGCTTCCGCTGACGGACCCGCTTCACCACCAGCAACACCTCCTCGGACAGAGACGCCATGCTACACAAAGAAGGAGAACAAGCGGATTAATAATGCAGCACATCGAGATCAGAGATTCAATGATAGATCATCACATCATTTTAAACCCTTTAGAAACCTGCGCAGGGCTGTGAACAAGAGTGTGGAGTTAATTTACAGCTCTCAATACACATAAAAAGATATTACATCAGAAGATCAGATTTAAACAGCCTTTAATCAGATTCAGAACAGATGTCAAATCATAACCGTATCTGATTTGACAGCAGATTCAGATTAGACTCAGAATATAGACGAAATCAAATTAGGATCAGATCAGTTTCAGAATCAGTTTAAGACCTAATATTACATCACTTTCTGAATCAAGAACAGATATTAAAGCAGATCAGACAGATTCAAAATAACAGATAACAGTTATGAATCCAGATTCAGACTCCACTGGTGCTAACAGCACTAGCACACATCACCTATTCTTCCCAAAATCCCTTTCTAAAGTAAAACTGAGACTCATTTGCAGTATATGTAAAAACTGCGACTCTAAACTACTGTTTAGCGGTATTTTAAACATAACAAAACACATTTTAAAAACATTTAAAGGTGATGAATCTGAAATCCGCACCTAAAAGCTGAACTCACGCACACAACCGGAGACTTTAATTAAAGTGCTTTAATTTAACACAATAACCCCTCACCTGGCGCTCCAAGGCTGCTGAAGCCGAAGCCTCAATATTGATCTTGTGATAAGCGGAGTGAAATCAGAGTGAATGACAGTATTTGTGTTTTATTTACAGTCGTTACGGACACGGTGAGTGACAGCAGCCCTCAGATCCGCCATAGAAACAGAGTGAAGCCAGAAACCCTGCGCGCTTCTAATAACGGCTGCAAAACGGAAACAATTTCAAAATTAAAGTCCTCAATATATACATATATACAAATGTATACAAATATATATATATATGGTCAATGGTTTCAGGTTTACTAGATAATATAATATAATTAATATGAATATCGTATAGTAATCCTCGTATTCAAATCATAAAACCTTTATTGTAGATTGATTTGATTTTTGAACACAACGCTACTTTTATTTTGACAGAGGACAGCGCTCTTGTTCCGGCTTTAGACGCTCATGTTCACACATGAAAGCAGGCGACAGGTCTCTGTGTGAAGCGGGATATATCGGTCAATGAGTTGGTTTGGCTTCGGGTTCAATGGCTTCGGTCAGATAAGGCCGGCAGGTGAGAGTGGACAGGTATCGTGTAAAGTGAACACACCTGTCCTGATATCAGATGTGATCAGATCAGACTGTAGAGTCAGAGCCAGCTGGAGCTCCAGAGCTGATGTGCATCACACAGACTGTGAGTAAACTATGCATGAGTGACCCAATCATGTTTTTCTACAATATTAGTCACATTACAAATCTTACTCTTTCTGATCTATAATGTAATCAAATAAATTAACCTAAAATGTGCATCATTTGTACAATATTAGTCGCATTCTCTGTTTCTAATCTATAATATAATAATAATAAAATAGCTAACTTAAATGTACATTATTTATATATAGATTTTGTTTCGTGTAAATACTGACATACATTTTCATATTCCTTAATGTTACTTGCATTATGAAAAATAATAAAATAACTTTAAATTTACATACAATAGTTTGTACAATATTAGTCACATTTTACACCGGATTTACGTGTTACTGTTTCTATAGTTAAATTATAATAATCTATAATAAAATAATAATACAATAAATTTACATTATGTATTGCTCGCAGTTTTATTTATATTCTTTGCTAACATACATGTAATTACGAGTACCAAAATTAATCTTTCAAATTAATTATTTTTCCTTCATTTTATGTTTTTGTTTTTTTCTACAATATTAGTCACACACACACACACACACACACAAATATATATATATATAGCATAAAATACTTTATTTACTGTTTGCTCACATTGTTTATATATATATGTGTGTGTGTGTGTGTGCGCAGTGTGCACACACACAGATAACTATGAGTAAAAAAAAATATTTCTTAAATAGGTTTTTTATTGTTTTCAATATGTCAAGTTTACTATTTCTAATGTATAATAAACTAATAAAAAATTACAAACAATATAATAATAATAATAATAAACCATAGATTTTGTTTAATTTGACAAACAATAAAGATTGTATTAGACTATTTTTTCAATCTTTGTATATTGTTTTTGTGTAGTGCATCTCACTCATCCTATCCTCTGCATCTCATTAGTTATTTTCAATCTTTGTATATTGTTTTTGTGTAGTGCATCTCATTAGTTATTCTCGATGTGAGTTTTGGTTTCAGGTGGCAGTCACGTGTGTGTGTCTGGTTCATCAGAAGAGGTTTTTCCAGCGAGTCAGGGCTGCACAGACGCTCTCATCAGTGAACGATACCTGACGCTCAACTTCACAGACAGAGTTGAATGCTGGGAAATCCAGCACCCTCAAAACAAGCTTGTGTGGAGGAGAGACAATACTGGTAACGTACAGATGACTTGCTGTGCATAGTCCTGATCAAGGATTTTATTTATTAGATTTTCTGCATGGAATATCAATACAACAAATTGCTAAATTAATTGTATAAAATGATCCTTCCATTGTATTACTGATACTATCCCACTAAACACTTCCCTCCCTTAACAGCCTATAACTCCCCCCCCCCCCCCCCCCAAAAAAAGAAAAAAAAAGACGTGCAAATAAAATAATAATAATTAAAAAGCATGAATAAAAATCGTATACGTTTATATATTAATGCTCAGCTTAAATATCAAGACAGTTAGCCAGCAGATAATCCAAAAAATGGCGTCACACTTTGTCAAAGGTCTTTAAGAACCAGTGAGCGATAGTCTAATTGTTTCCAGTTTAATCCAAGTAAACACTTCTTTTAGCCACGTATCAAAGAAAGGGGGTGAGACGTGCTTCCACTTTAAAAGAATGAGGCGTCTTGCTAGTAAAGGCTAAAGCCTTTTGGACCGTTACTGAAATGTTAACATCTACTGTCAACCCAAAAGTGGATCTGTATCAATATCTATGTTGAAGGCATCTTTCAAAGTTTTAAATATCCAATACTCAAATAATTGAGTGCATTCCCACAAGACGTGAATGAGATTTGCTGGTGATTGCTTGCACCTATTACATGCATCGCTGACAGAGGGGTATATTTGAGCAAGTCATTCATTCATTCATCTTACATTGTATAAGCCCATGTCTTGCTCATATAGAGGAGGTGTGAGTGAGCTCAAGAATACAGTGTTCATCAGGTAACTCAAATCCCAAACTCTCTTCCCAAGCACCTCTGGTTGAATTTGCAGAGCCTGCATTAATATTGTGAATCAGATTATAAATGACAGAAATACAATGTTTTGAGTGTGGTTCAGGGGGATGGTTTGGAAAACAAGGGAATAGTTTTAGACTTGAAAGAAAGGAAATAAGTGGGAATTCCTGATGGTGTTTTGAAAGTAAATCTGGTGCTAGTATGATGATACTGATCTGATGCATTTATTCAGGACATGCTGTTGCGCTGCCGTTAGTGTCAGGCGGGTACATCGTGGCCAAACCTCCTTTTTTCCGTCCTCTGTGCTGTAAACTGTGTGCCGTGAGCCTGGCGTTGGGCTCTGAACACGCTGTGCTGCTGACGTCGGACGGGGTTGTGTATTCCTGGGGAGCTGGAAGGTACATCTTTTCATTAGAAACTGGGTCACACTTTAACATCAGGCAACTACACTGCATTTGCTTTAACACGTGTATTATATATACTACTCTATTTACATTTACACAAAGTATTAGTTAACATAAACCAATTCAAGTATTGCTAAAGTTAATTCATTTCAAAATTTATTAATAGAATATTAAAATCAAATGTTGTATCTTTTCATGTTATTTAATAGACATATTGCTGGCATGAACTATTTTATTTTCATTAACTAGTATTTATAAAGATTAATAAATGCTGTAACCGATGTAGTGCTCATTGTTTGTTAATGTTAGACCTTATTTTAAAGTGTTACCAAAAAATAATATTATATTCATTGTAGAACTAAATCTGCATTTATGGTTTGAGTTTTACTAAACCTGTCAAGAACTAGAACAGGTCATATTTCAAAATTAAGCATATTTTTCATTTATTTTAATGACAATTAAGCATATTTTTCATTTCTTTTAATGACAATTAAGCATATTTTTCATTTCTTTTAATGACAATTAGGCATATTTTTCATTTCTTTTAATGACAATTAAGCATATTTTTATTTATTTTAATGACAATTAAGCATATTTTTCATTTATTTTAATGACAATTAAGCATATTTTTCATTTATTTTAATGACAATTAAGCATATTTTTCATTTCTTTTAATGACAATTAAGCATATTTTGTTATAAATTCTCATTACTGTAAGAGTGTTGTTATTGTAACCTAAAACTATTAAAAATAAAATTAATTGTAAAGAAACGTAAACAGAAAATAATAAATTTGGCATGGCAACTAATTGAAATAAAATATGTTTACGCTAAAATACTAAAAATTACGAAAAATAAAGATTCAAGCTAAATATAAATATTGAATAAAAATTACAAAAGCACGTAAAATTTACATTTGAATACTACAATTACTGAAAATAAATGAAAGCCAAACAGAAATATTTAATAAAAATGGCAAACGCACATAACAAAATTACTAAAACTAATGCAAATTAAAATAAAAACTGAAAATATAAAACTAAAAGCAATACTTCAAGCTATTAATAAATACTAGTGTATAAATAATACTAAAATAACTATTGTTGTATTGCAAAAAATATATATATATTTATTTATTTATTATAATATATTTAATATTTATAAAATATATTATATTTTTATACCATATTGTATTATTTAAATTGTAAAGCATTTATATTTTGTCCTGCCTTTTTTGTTATATTCTGTATAATTGTGTACGTGACGAATACAATCCTGAATCTTGCTTGCTTTGTAATAAGAATAGTATTTAGTGTAAAATAGAACTGCAGAGTGTTTTTAAGCTGATGTCTTGTTTTGTCAGTCACGGTCAGCTGGGTCACGGCGCGCTGACGTCACACGAGGAACCTCAGGTGCTGGAGGCGCTGTGGGGCGTCCCGATCAGAGCAGTGTCTGCTGGGAACTGGCACTCCGCTTCAGTCAGCCGTAAGCTTTTCCCTGAAACTCTCATGATTAAATTCAGCCATGTGGTTGCTCGTACTAATCTACAGAGTGTTCGTTTGAAATGTGTTTAGCTGGTGGGGATCTGTACATGTGGGGATGGAATGAAAGCGGGCAGCTCGGTCTGCCATCTAGAGGCCTGGAGGAGGAAAGGCTCAGAGGAAAAAGCAGCGGTAAAACGACTACATATGTGACCCTGCAGCACAAAACCAGGCATAAGGGTACATTTCTTAAACTGAGATGTATACATCATCTGAAAGCTGAATAAATAAGCTTTCCATTAATTATAGGGTTTGTTGGGATAGCACAATATTTAGCCGAGATATAACTATTTGAGAATCTGAGGGTTAAAAAATATGCAAATATTGAGAAAATCGCCTTTAAAGTTGTCCAAATTAAGTTCTTAGCAATGCATATTACTAATCAAAAATTAAGTTTTGATATATTTACAGTGGGAAATGTACAAAATATCTTCATAAAACACGATCATTTTGACCCATGTATAATGTATTGTTGGCTATTGCTACAAATATATCCGTGCTGCTTATGACTGCTTTTGTGCTCCAGGGTCACATATCTGACTTTACATATGAATGTATTACTACACACATACATGGTTATGTCCCTGTGCAGGGAACACTGAGCAGCCCATAACCGAAGGTGAAAAGAAGGAAGCGGATGTGTTTATTTCTATTCAAGCGTTCCCAGCTCTAGTAGACATCCCTAATGTGTCCGAGATCAGCAGAATCAGCTGTGGATCCCGTCATACAGCGGCCGTCACCGGTGAGATCCAGATCGGATCACCGCAGCACAAACTGGACTCAACATTACATTAACTTATTTGTTTCTATTTGTAGGTACGATGGATTTGTACACCTGGGGATGGGGTAAGACTTTGCTTCATTTTCTACAACTGAATCAATGTAAATAGTCTCTCATGCTCAGCAAGGCTGCATTTATTTGTGTCTTGGCTGAATAAGTGCATTTAAGGAATAGTTAATTCAAAAATGAAAGTTTGCTGAAAATGTACTCACCCTAGGCAGAAGAGTTTGTCTACCAGAATAGATTTGCAGAAATGTAGCATTACATCACTTACTCAGCAGTGGATGCTCTGCAGTGAATGGGTGCCGTCAGAATGAGAGTCCAAACAGCTGATTAAATACATCACAACAATCCACAGCACTCCAGTCCATCAATTAATGTCTTGAGAAGTGAAAAGGTTTGTGTTTATAAGAAATAAATCCATCATTGAGGCATTTTAACTTCAAACTGCTGCTTCTGGCTAAAATGAGTTCATAATTCATAAAACTTCCTCCAGTGAAAAAGCCTGCCCTCTTATCCTCTCACATCAAAATCTACCGACATGTTTATTTAGATCTGTTTTGAACTATGCAGATTTCTCTCCTGATTCAGATGAGATGGTTTTCTTTCAATGGAGAAAGCTATTTTATGGATTATGGGCCCATATTTCAGCTTGATAAGAAATGGTTTGTAGTTAAAAACATGTTAATGATGGATTTGTTTCTTACAAATACACAGCTTTTCTCTTCACGAGATGTTAACTGATGGACTGGAGTGGTGTGGATTATTGTGATGTTTTTATCAGCTGTTTGGACTCTCATTCTGACGGCACCCATTCACTGCAGAGCATCCATTGGTGAGCAAGTGATGCAATGCTACATTTCTCCAAATCTGATGAAGAAACAAAATCATGTACACCTTTGTGGCCTGAGAATGAGTACATGTTCAGCACATTTGGGAGACCTTATCCTTTAATTTCATTCTTTAAGAAAATGATACTGACCTAGAAGGTCAAGTGTGCTAATTGTTTTTTCAAAAGTGCTAAAAGTTGTCTTTTCTCTGTCTGTGTCATATTATTAGGCCATTATGGACAGCTGGGACATGGCACTGAAAATAGCACAGACGAGCCAACACTGGTGGATTACTTCCCTAGCCATCGAATGTGTGTTAAGGATGTAGTTTGTGGGTTATGGAGCACGTTCGTGTCCGCCTTTCCAAAAGAACAGCCTCAGTCCTGCCTGGAATAGACTCTTTCAGACTGTCCTATAAATACAGGGATGTCACAGTTGTAGAATTAGAGTTTATTAAATTAGGTACAAATATAAGATCCAAAAATACAGGATAGAAAGTCGGAGTAACAGAGTAAGTAAAAAGGTTTTCAAACATATAGAAATGGTAGAAATACACATTCATAATTAGGACGCTACATTATTGACAGATTAAAGGCGCAGGTGAAAGGTCCGGACCGGAAAGCAGCTTCATTCGGTGTACACTTCACAGCACAATCTTGAATGAGCTGCAAAAGAACATGCTCCGTCAATGAGGAGACATCTGCACTGATGCCAAAATCACATCAATTACACCTTCTGATCAGATTTGGGTCAGAGGAAATCTGTCATTTTGGCCAATTTCATATTTTCCTTACTTTTTTGCCTACTAACACAGAATTATAAAGTGCAATATGTGAATTAATGTGTGTAATGATGTCAAACTATCTAAAATAAAGGTTTTTGTTTACATAACACATGAGTATGTACTGTGTATATTTATATACATGCAAGTATATATTGATGAAAAATGATATGCTTATGTATTAAATATATTTATATATAACAAATGTATATACTTGTAAATATTTTCAAAATGTATATTGTATTTGTATATATATACATAATAAATAAACTAAGTGCACATGCATTATGTAATCAAACCGTTTATTTTGGATGCGATTAATCGTTTGACAGCACTAGTGTATAATTGGTGCTTTATGCATTTTATAATTATTGTGCTGCAATAAAGAATTATGGGAAATGTAATTTAGTCAAATAAAATATAAATATTAGATAAATGACTTAACAACTAATTACTAAATAAGCTGAAATACTACAATTATTTAAATTAAAACTTCAATCAAAATGACTCATAATGGTAAATTATTAAATAAAGCTATAGAAATATTCAAAGAAAAAACTAATAAAAATGACAAAGCACTAAAAATTACTCAAACTAAGATGAAAACTGAAAATATAAAAACTAATTAAAAAAATATATATTATACAATTTTTATATTGTTATAACTAAAAGTAAAAGTAATATACATTTTCTTAAATTAATAAAATGAATAAACAAAGCTCTATAGAAATATTACTATATTATATATATATTACAAAAAAAACTAATAAAAATCACAAACAACAAAATTACTAAAATAAAAACTGAAAATATAAAAAGATAATTCTATAGTCCTCATTTGTAAGTTGCTAAATGTGTGTGTGTGTATATATATATATATATATATATATCGGATAAATTTGTCTGTCAAGCTAACAAGTTTAAATACTATACTTACACTGAAATACAAATAATTTAATAATTACATTTATAAAACTATAAAAGTAGTTATTACATAAACTAATAAAATTTTACAAAATTGCTTAAAATGAAAAATACACACACAAATCTACATCGCCATTCCTCAATTGTTCAATAAATAATTGTGAAAGTAAACTTAACTAGACTGAAGGCAGCAAAATATGTGTCAACTGTCCAGTATTTCATTTTTTAAATAAAAAGCTAAATTCTGTCACCTGACAAAATCTGGAGATCTGGAGATGACGTGCTGAAATTCAGAGAGGTTGACCGTGCCGTCCTTATCGATGTCAGACTCCTCCAGGATCTGCACGATTACATGTGTTTACATCAGTAAAGCTCATCGTGCAGACGTCTCTCATTGATGTGATGTATCTCCACCACACTCACATTACTCAAGAGCTGTCTCATCTCCTCCGCCGTCAGACGAGTGTCGTCCGTCTCGCCAGTCAGAGAGTTCACCAGCTTCTCCAGGTCTCTGGCATCAAGAGTCCCGTCATCATCGAAGTCTGCAGCATAGACGTGTTTAGCATGAGTGCTGTTTGATATTGCTATGCTGTTAAACATCAATATTGAGAATAGTGATCGACCGATATTGATTTTTTATTACCGATACCGATTATTTGTACGTTTATGTAATCGATAACCAATATGTATTTACTGTTATAAAATAAATAAATAACAGAGTGAAGTCCATTCTTCACTTTGGTTTTTCGTCCTTTCAGTCATTTTCAACAGAAACAATTTTCAACTGTTGAAAATTAACGTGTGTGTGTGTGTCCACTGCTCCAGGTGTGTGTGTGTGTGTATCCACTGCCCCAGGTGTGTGTGTGTGTATGTATATCCACTGCTCCAAGTGTGTGTGTGTGTGTGTCCACTGCTCCAGGTGTGTGTGTGTGTGTGTCCACTGCTCCAGATGTGTGTGTGTGTGTGTCCACTGCTCCAGGTGTGTGTGTGTGTGTCCACTGCTCCAGGTGTGTGTGTGTGTGTGTGTGTGTGTGTGTATGTATATCCACTGCTCCAGGTGTGTGTGTGTGTGTGTCCACTGCTGTGTGTGTGTCCACTGCTGTGTGTGTGTGTGTCCACTGCTGTGTGTGTGTGTCCACTGCTCCAGGTGTGTGTGTGTGTGTGTGTGTGTGTCCAGGTGTGTGTGTGTGTGTGTGTGTGTGTACTCGGATGGGTCAAATACAGAGAACACATTTCACTGCTGGTTATACTCTGTATAATTGTGTATGTGACTAATACAAAAAAAAATATCAGTTATCGTTTTTTTTTCAAAACCGATATCCGATTATGGTAAAATGCTTAAATATCGGGAAAAATTTCGGTAAACCGATCTCTAATTGAGAACAATCCATCTACTACCAAAGATGCGGAAAGCGTAGTGGGACTTGATTTCCAGGGTCGCCGAATCGCTGAAGGCACTCAAGAGGTCCAGGAAATCCTCAAAGCTCAAGCTGCCATCCTTCATGTCAGAGGTGGAGAAGACGTGACATATCCTCTTCCGGAAGGGGTTAGACTGTGACAGCCAACAAAAACACACAATATAGTCACAATATATATCAAATATACAGAAGTCACAATACAGACAGCTGAATCTGGAAGGATTAGAACATATTTTGCTGAAAGAAAATCGACTCTGTTTTCAGTTTTGCATTGTGACTGCAGTACAGACTTCGGGCTCTAGTTTAACGATCTGCAACGAGTGCATGGCGCAGGTGCACTTACCTGCGCGGACCTGCGGAGTGTCCAAATCCACTTTTGCTAGTTTGGCGCATGGTCTAAAAGGGTTGCACTTATTCTCTTGATGAGTCAGGGGTGTGTAACATGCAATAAACCAATCAGACTCTCCTCTCTCATTCCTTTTAAGAGCCAGTTGCACTTGTCTTGCACCATGGCGGATTCGATATTTACACGGTGGAAATTTGCAAGAGCAAAGACTGAACGTGTCTCCAGAGAGGAAACAGCTGTTTGTGCACGAGGTTAAAGCACGCGAGTAGACCCTCAACAGAACAAGCCGGATTCCATCAAAGCCCCCTGACAATGATACACAATAATAATCTTTTACATTGTAATCCTTTAATTTGTAATATTTGCTGGACGTGAAAATGACAACCGCGTCAGGCTGATACTAGCAAAAACACTTGTGCCGCATTGCACTGGGTCTATGATACGACCCTTTATCTGTTACCTTCAGTTCAGGAAGTGTGAAGATCTTCTCCATGGACACCCTGGCGCTGTACGGCCCACTTTCTCTGCCCTGCAGCTCAGAGAATATTTTGTGTGCCCTAAACAAACACATTGACGATGAGCCACTAAAGTCTATATAATGTAATGACATTCAAAACATGTTTAAGTACGAGGTAATATACAGTTTCAGTAAGTAAACTACTGTACATTTAACGTGTAGTTACTGTGTAGTTTAGTTATTGTCACAACAACAAATCCACTTTACAGGAAATGCCAAGGCAAAATGTTCCATGTTTGACATGATTAAGATGATTACTGAAAAGGCAATAATAAAAAAAAATATATATATAATAATTGTTGGTTACTGAAATGAAGCTAAAATAAATGATTCATGTTAGATGAAAAATGTAAAGGAACTGAGAAATGTTGCATTGACAAATAAAATACGTTAAAGTAGTACAATTAAAACTGAAATAAAAATTCATTTGAACTAAATATAAATATTTAAAATGTTAAATTGCAAATAAAATAAAGTATTACAGATACTAAAAAATCAAGTTAAACAGAAATATTTAATAAAAATGATAAAGGCACGTCAACTAAAAATATGAAAAATATAAATAAGCTAATTCAAAGTATTGATAAATACTATAAATAATAAAATAACCCTGCAATAAATCAGCCAGTCAAGTTTTATCCCTCACCTGAAGACAAACTAAACTGTACAGTCAATATTCACAATTAATACTTACGTACACAAAGCATAACAGAAACTATGTGTAAATGACGTCACGTGTGCACACGTTTAAGTACAGCATGACTTTACTTACATTAAGATCTCTTGCTTTGTGAGAAATGTGAGCTCCTGAGTAAGCAAAAATGAAAAATGATAAACAAAAGCAACTCATCACTATATAGAATGTTCACTAAATAAACACATATTTAAAATAACATTACATATGAATATATGTTTTTACAAAGTGACTATCTATCTTTCTATGTCTAACGTTATCTGTCTATCTCACCTGATACTCTGACAGAAGATCTTTCGGTAACTTGCTCGATGTTCCCCCCATTACCACCTGCTTTTGTTCAGCACGACTAGCACTTTAACTTTAAACTATAATAAAGTCGATTAATATTTCTATTGTTTCATAAAAAAACAAGTAAGTTAAGCGCCTAAGGTTTAGCTGTTTTTAGCCAACAAGCTAAACAAACTTTGTTCGAAGAACTGCGCTTCCGTTTCCTGGATGACACGTCAGTTACCATGGCAACAGATTTACACCGTGCGCAGTTCACAGTGGAGTACTTTTATTGCACTTCCTCGAGTTTTAGCGGGGATTTAGTTGGTTAGTTTTGTACTTCTGCATACCCAAAATAGCACAATAAAATTGTGAATAATGTATAAATATTTTCCTATTTACTCATTGTTATTGTAGGCATATCGGTGTTATATAATTATGCCATATATTATTTCGACTAAATGCTGGGAAGGGAAGGACATTACATTATTTATATAGTATCATGTTACTCTGACTTTGGTCTGAAATGTGTTTATTATTTCAAAAGTTGTCATCATATCACCAAAAAATCCACTGTCATGCCACTTATTTATTATGAAATAAGTAAACAATTTACTTACAAGTTAATGTATAACACTTTATAACTACCCCTATGTTCTCCATGCTGTGTCTTCTTCATTTATTGGCAATAGTGAATCCGTGAAGTTATTTTAAAGTTCCTGTGATAAACAAAAATATGAAAAAATGGAATAAATAGGCCAACACGTTTTCAAGAATCATATGTTTCAGATCTGAACTTCGGGAGCGCGCAGCGCAAATCATATGATTCAGATCTGAACTTCGGGAGCGCGCCGCGCAAATTATATGATTCAGATCTGAACTTCGGGAGCGCGCAGCGCAAATCATATGATTCAGATCTGAACTTCGGGAGCGCGCAGCGCAAATCATATGATTCAGATCTGAACTTCGGGAGCGCGCAGCGCAAATCATATGATTCAGATCTGAACTTCGGGAGCGCGCAGCGCAAATCATATGATTCAGATCTGAACTTCGGGAGCGCGCAGCGCAAATCATATGATTCAGATCTGAACTTCGGGAGCGCGCAGCGCAAATCATATGATTCAGATCTGAACTTCGGGAGCGCGCAGCGCAAATCATATGATTCAGATCTGAACTTCGGGAGCGCGCAGCGCAAATCATTTGATTCAGATCTGGACTTCGGGAGCGCGCAGCGCAAATCATTTGTTTCAGATCTGAACTTCGGGAGCGCGCAGCGCAAATCATTTGATTCAGATCTGAACTTCGGGAGCGCGCAGCGCAAATCATTTGTTTCAGATCTGAACTTCGGGAGCGCGCAGCGCAAATCATATGATTCAGATCTGAATTAATAATAATTTAATAATAAAATTAATTAGTTTATTTAATTTTTTAAAATATATTTGTATTATTTTTATATTTTATTATTTTTAATAATTTTGTCTGCATTTGACAGTTTTTTAAAAATACATATGTATTTAATATTTATATAAATATTGAAATATTTTTTTCTGTTTTTGACAAATTAGATTTGTTTAAAAATATTATTTAGATGATTTAAATATTTATTCTGTATAATGATCAAGTTGATTTTCTAAATATTGTTTTAAGAATAGCTATTTTAACATTTGTTCTGTGTTTGACAATAAAGTATATTTAAAATACATATATATTATTTTAATAATATAAATACTTGAGAAAATGTTCTGCATTTTTACAATGTTTCTTTGAAACAAAAAGTTAATTTAACAATAATTGAAATAGTTTTTCTGTATTTGACAGTTTATTTAATTTTTTTAAATACATTTTTATTTTCATAATAATTAAAATATTTGTTCTGTTCGACAATAAGGTTGATTTTATTTTGTTCGGGAACTTCGGGAGGGCGCAGCGCAAGTCATTTGTGTGTGTGTGGTTCACTGCTGGTATGTGCTTGAGGAGAAAAGAAAAGCTAAGGAAGAAGTTCATGTGAAAAGCATATTTAACAATCGAGGAGGAGGAAAATATCGAGAATCTATACAGATTATACAGACGGTGCTAAAAGACCAGAGACCGAAGAGACCGGGTTTGGGGGGGCAATTCCAGGGAAAGAAGTAGAAATGAGTAAAAGATCATCTAGTAAATTAGGGGTATATACAGTAGAGTTGTATTACAGTTTTAATTGCATTGCAATGGGTGGAAAAGGTGCTCTGATACTTTCTCAGTCTTGGCAAGTTTAAGGTCATTCCATTCAAAAGCTCGGCAAGATATCTTGTATGAAGTGCTTCAGTTAAACACAAGATTAAGTTTTATGGGATGTCAGGTGAAATTGATGTGGGTCCCCGCACATGTTGGGATTACAGGTAATGAGATGGCGGATAGGCTGCTAAAAGGGCGCTAACCAAAGATAATGCGCAGGTTAATGTAAGTAAAGCAGAGGTTAAATGCATAATTTGGGAGAAAATCAATAAAAGGTGGCAAGAGAGGTGGGATAGAGAGGAGAAAGGAAGGCACTTATACCAAATCCAGAGAAATGATAAAGAGGATAGGGTGGGAAGGGGGAATAGGAGAGAAGAGGCTGTGCTGACGAGGTTAAGGTTGGAATAAAACACTAAAGATGATAGAGAAGCACCAGACAGGATTGTGTGAGGGATGTCGGGAAGAGGAGTCAGTGGAGCACATCATTATGACTTGTAAGAGATATGAAACAGAGGCAGGTAATGAAGAATACGCTGAGGGAGATTGGGGTGCAGCAGATCACATTAAAAGGGTTATTAAGCACAGTAAATAGATACAGAGTAGAATATGATGTCTTTTTTAAGGGAGGCGGGAGTTTTCAACAGGACTTAAGGGAGAATTAAAGTTTGTTATGTGTGTGTGTGTCTGTGTGTGTGTGTGTGTGTGTGTGTGTGTGTGTGTGTGTGTGTGTGTGTTCGTGTGTGTGCGTGTGAGCTTATGTGTGTGTGTGTGTGTGTGTGTGTGTGTGGGCATGTTTATGTGGTTTATGAGGACACAAACTTGTATAATGACATGGGTATGACATAGGTATTACAAGGAGAAGGTGATTTATGAGGACATTTTCAGTGTCCCCATAATTTAAAACGCTTATAAATCATACAGAGTGAGTTTTTTTGAGGGAAAATATAAATGCACCGTCTCCTGTGAGGGCTAAGTTTAGGTGTAGGGTAGGTGTAGGGCAATAGCACTTACAGCTTGTACAGTATAAAAACCATTACGCCTATGGAAAGTCCCCGTAAACCATAAAAAACAACATGTGTGTGTGTGTGTGTGTGTGTGTGTGTGTGTGTGTGTGTGGTTATTTGAGGGGATTAAGTGAGTCTTAAGTAAGTGAAGGAAAAGGGATAGAAAAAGTGCTATTATAGCCTATTATCTGATCCACACTTCGGAGCAGAGGGGGCGGTAATTTACCAAAAAGCTGGATGCCAACCGCCGTAAAACTGGAAAGAAGAAGAAGAAGAAGAAGAAGAAGAAGAAGCTCCCTAAATTAGCGCCCCTACCGGCAACAGGAGATGATACAGAAACTTTCGCCTAAATGCATTGTGGGTTTGTTTGCTATATTAGCATTTTAAACTGTCCCGGCTATTCGACGTGGTTTATTGTTATAAAGATGGATTTTTGATAACTTCAAGAAGACACGTACAGGTAGAGTTTCCACGCGTCTCCTAAAGTGACGTTAATCGATCGTTCCATGTTTATGAATGAAATTCTGTCGTGTTTTAAATCGATACTGTACTGTTTGTCCCATTATTTCAACATGTTTGACGTTCAGATCATTCAAGCGGACCCGCCAGCATTATAAAGTTAGTTTTCATTGTGATATTTGTTTGAAATTCGCCTGTGGCGGGAAAGGGATCATGTAATAGTCCACACATTTACCATGTTTTTACCATAGTAACGTAGTTGTAATGTGGTATTTGTAGTTAAAACACGGTAACCACAGCACTTAGGCTACCTTGTTTTGCCACAGTAAATGTGTTTTTACTTTGTACTATTTGTAGTTAAAGAACACAACACTTACCATGTTTTTACCACAGTAACATACTTTTAATGTGGCATTTGTAGTTAATCACATCACTTGCCATGATTTTAATGCCTTTTATGTAAAACAAAATGTAATTCAAAATGTGTTTTGTCTTGCAGTTTCTTCAGATTGCGTACATCTCCATCTCCTACAACAACCTTTGGTGTCCACCCTGCTAAAAAAAGAATAGAAGCCCAAAAGAAACCATCACAGAAATCCCAATGGTTTCCATTAAAATAACATTATAAACCATTATCTTTTTCCAGTAAAACCATTACAAAATTCCTTTTTGTAGTGTGTTTTTGGGCATTTCTCCAACAGGATTTAACATCCCACCAATAGAATCCATCACACACCAGTAGACACCATTATAGTTTCCATTAAAACCAATACAATTCCCATTATAACCAATAAACCCATTATATTTTGTATTGTGTTTTGGGCAGGGTTCTATTGTTATTTTCAGCAGGGCAACAGCTGTTAATCTACATCTCTCTCTCTGTCAGCTTATTCATAATTAGACACATTCTGACAAATCATGTATAACCTGAATTAAGTCGCTTTGGATAAAAGCGTCTGCTAAATGCATAAATGTAATTAATTGACACATATTTGCTCTCTTTCTTCCTCTCTCTTGTTCATCATGGCATATTTTCAAAACTCAGAATCAGATTTTGATCAGTTATGTAAAAAATCTGCTAATATTAACAGGTAACTTGTACTCAAAGCTCTCAGTGCTGAACTTGAAGAAGCTGCCAGGCAGGCTAAAGTCCTTCAAAGGTTCAACATTGAACAGTTTCTGTTATCTTTGTTTCGGAAGACAAAAGGAAGGCCTGTCAAACTCTTGTCTTGCCTTGTTTGTGGAGAGGGATGAATTTGGCCATCTTGTGTGTTTATGGAGAAGACCAAAAGCTGCAAAGGCATACATTTCCAATGGTACGTCTGTGTTGGTCCGAACCCTTTGACTGAACTTTACGGCAGTTAAATTTTGCACAGCATGTGATGTTTCTTAAACTTTGGTTTACATATCCCACGGTCAGGAAGAAGCTCCAGCAAAGTGTTACGCAGAAGTAGTAATAATTCATTTGATATTGTACAAGCGTACTCGTACACAGTTCTAGGACTTTTACTCTTGCTGTCATTGGCCATTGCCTCAACTCTCGTGCAGATTGTGCCCATTATAAGAGTGTTTAAATCATAAAGTTTATATTAAGTCCATTAGATTCTTTATTAACCTTTACACATTGGTGCCATCTCTTCCCGTTGCAACATGATATCAGTCCACACTTCAGTTTCTGTCCATGTTGATTTGTATTGAACACGTCTGTATAAGAAGCACGAGTCTGGAAACGCTAGTTTAACTTGTCATGATGTGACAAATCAGATCTTCAGTTACTTTGGCCAAATCAGATCACTTCAAGATGTTCACGCCAAGAACAATAACTATGAGAACTACTGTATTTTGGCATCCACCCCAACAAATGATTGTGTTCAATGTATTATTATACACGCTGCAGTTAAGTTGTTGTCTGCTCAAGCTCTTTGAAGTCAGCTGGATCCTGATTGGCTGTTTTTATTGTTCATTAGCTGGAAAGTTTATTCCAATTATATTGTTCATCTGTCTTTTTAGATGTTAAAAGAAAATGATTCTAATGATATTGTTACTCTGTCGTTAAATAGTTACAGTGTGGACTCTAAATGAGGCCTTTAAACTGCTTACAACAATAAATCAATCAACAATCATGTTTACAGCTTGGTTACAACTTTTTCTAAAAAACCTTTTCCTCTCATTTTGTTAAATTTAAACACAATTCTGCCTATTTCTCTTCATCTTACTCGCTCACACATTCTTTTTGCTCTGTCGTAAGGTAGAAACGGAGAGTTTGCACGATGGTCTTTTCCAGTTTTATCAACTGAACGGCGTCTAGTGAAGCATGTTCTTGTCACGATGAGTCCTCGCCAGGTAAGCTTTGTATAAAATTATAATCAATGTTTATTAAAAGCACAGAGGACCATCAGAGACTCCAGCCACCCGAACCATGGACTGCTTACACTGTTACCATAAGCAGAACACGCACCAGCAGCTAAGACCAGTTCTTTCCACAGGCAACCAGACTGAACTGAACTCGTACCAGTAACACCACCAACCTCATATGTACTGCACTCTGTCACTTACACTGACTGGACTCGCTGTTATTCTGCAGCCTGACATTCTGTTTGCACTCATTCATACTGTACTGCACTGCAAAGGTAGTGTATACTAGGGCTGCACCATATACTGCATGCGCATCTCGTCAGTAAAGCCGGTTCTGTGATGATTAATAAATCTCCATCTCTTCTTATCAAATGGAGCGGCATTTAATACACAGAGCCGTAGTTCACAGACAAGCTACGCAATATCACGTTCAATATTGCAGCCGATTCATCGTTGAGGTGATGTATTAATCATCACAGAACCGGCTTTACTGACAATCTCATGCAAGATATCGTGCAGCCCTAATGTGTACCGTGATTGTGTTAATTATTGTTTTCATTTCATGCTCTCTGCATAGTATAATATTTACCATATATTGTTCCCTACATGTATTGAGTCCATATATATGTATATGTGTTGCATATATATTCAATATTTGTCATGCTGCTGAGTTTGCACAAAAGACTTTCACCACCTGTACTCTTGCGTTCATGGTATTGTGACAATAAAGTGATTTGGTTTTGATTTGGTCTCGACTTTTGTGCATGAGTTGTAGTGTAGGATGCTGGATAACAACTGCACATTGTTCATGACATTTAAGAAGATTGTGACGGCGACACGGACAAGCAAGCAGAGGAAGAAAACCAGGAGAGCTCTGATGATCAGGAAACTGAATGTGATTCTATGATGCTCAAGACATTTTACCATCTTTACATTTGGGTTGTGACCTGAATAATACAATATGGTTTTAACAACCCATTTTTATTTCTCTTGAATATGTTTTGTTGTAATATGCTTCAGCTGTCTTTATGCTGTATCCTCCAGTAAAGTATTGCACATTGTGTTGGATAATAAAGTGAATATTCTGTAAAAGGTGGTGTTTGGTACATAAAACATCTTATTTTGTAAACACTACATATAATTACCATCAGTATTTTAATTAAGAAATGAGCATTTGGTCATATTAATATTAAAAAATCATTATTTTTTTTAAATAAATTTTTTTTGAATAACAATGAAAATATTTGTTCTGTTCGACAATAAGGTTGATTTTATTTTGTTCGGGAAAGTCGGGAGCGCGGATCACAAATCATTTTATTAAGGTCTGAACGTCGGGAGCGCGGAGCGCAAATCATTTGATTAAGGTCTGAACATCGGGAGCGCGGAGCGCAAATCATTTGATTAAGGTCTGAACGTCGGGAGCGCGGATCGCAAATCATTTGATTAAGGTCTGAACGTCGGGAGCGCGGAGCGCAAATCATTTGATTAAGGTCTGAACGTCGGGAGCGCGCAGCGCAAATCATTTGATTAAGGTCTGAACGTCGGGAGCGCGGAGCGCAAATCATTTGATTCAGATCTGAACGTCGGGAGCGCGCAGCGCAAATCATTTGATAAGGTCTGAACGTCGGGAGCGCGCAGCGCAAATCATTTGATTAAGGTCTGAACGTCGGGAGCGCGGAGCGCAAATCATTTGATTCAGATCTGAACATCGGGAGCGCGCAGCGCAAATCATTTGATTAAGGTCTGAACGTCGGGAGCGCGGAGCGCAAATCATTTGATTAAGGTCTGAACGTCGGGAGCGCGCAGCGCAAATCATTTGATAAGGTCTGAACGTCGGGAGCGCGGAGCGCAAATCATTTGATTAAGGTCTGAACATCGGGAGCGCGGAGCGCAAATCATTTGATTAAGGTCTGAACATCGGGAGCGCGGAGCGCAAATCATTTGATTAAGGTCTGAACATCGGGAGCGCGTAGCGCAAATCATTTGATTAAGGTCTGAACATCGGGAGCGCGGAGCGCAAATCATATGATTCAGATCTGAACTTCGGGAGCGCGCAGCGCAAATCATATGATTCAGATCTGAACTTCGGGAGCGCGCAGCGCAAATCATTTGATTCAGATCTGAACTTCGGGAGCGCGCAGCGCAAATCATATGATTCAGATCTGAACTTCGGGAGCGCGCAGCGCAAATCATTTGATTCAGATCTGAACTTCGGGAGCGCGCAGCGCAAATCATATGATTCAGATCTGAACTTCGGGAGCACGGAGCGCAAATCATATGATTCAGATCTGAACTTCGGGAGCGCGCAGCGCAAATCATTTGATTCAGATCTGAACTTCGGGAGCGCGCAGCGCAAATCATATGATTCAGATCTGAACTTCGGGAGCACGCAGCGCAAATCATATGATTCAGATCTGAACTTCGGGAGCGCGCAGCGCAAATCATATGATTCAGATCTGAACTTCGGGAGCACGGAGCGCAAATCAATTTTATTTAATAATAAAAATTAATAATAATTTAATAATAAAATTAATTAGTTTATTTAATTTTTTAAAATATATTTGTATTATTTTTATATTTTATTATTTTTAATAATTTTGTCTGCATTTGACAGTTTTTTTAAAATACATATGTATTTAATAATTATATAAATATTGAAATATTTGTTCTGTTTTTGACTAATTAGATTTGTTTAAAAATATTATTTAGATTATTTAAATATTTATTCTGTATAATGATCAAGTTGATTTTCTAAATATTGTTTTAAGAATAGCTATTTTAACATTTGTTCTGTGTTTGACAATAAAGTATATTTAAAATGCATATATATTATTTTAATAATATAAATATTTGAGAAAATGTCCTGCATTTTTACAATGTTTCTTTGAAACACAAAGTTGATTTAACAATAATTGAAATAGTTTTTCTGTATTTTACAGTTGATTAATTTTTTTTAAATACATTTTTATTTTCATAATAATTAAAATATTTGTTCTGTTCGACAATAAGGTTGGTTTTATTTTGTTCGGGAACTTCGGGAGCGCGCAGCGCAAATCATTTGATTCAGTTCGGGACTTCAGAGCGTGTTACACAAATACAAATTTAAAAATTTACAATGGTTTCATTATAGTAAACTGTAACCATGTGTTTTTTGTTGTTGTATAACCACAGTTCCCATGTACTTAGGTCATGTATCTATGTCAACTTTGAATAAAGAAAAGATAGGTTTGTAGACATATTTTTGTTCATGTATGTGCTACAGTATTCTCTTTCGAGTAGTCAAACAATCCAAAAACAAAAAAGTTTCCAAAGTCAAACATCGCTTGTTATGATTTTCAAAGGCGTAGAATTTAGACGCAATGACATGATCCCTGGCAATATCCAGCGACTACTAAATTGGCCCAAGCTATAATTTAAATTAAATATTTTAATTAAATGTCTGTTGTCTCCAGTTATATCCCCACCAATTGCAAAATCAAACCGCCCTTGGTTTATAATCTTATTGTATGCACACACCCCGTGCGGGATCAGGATGTGTTCAGTCGATTGGACCTTCTGTCGAGTAAAAAGGTCCATCCAGCTGAACGCACAGGGATCCCGCCGCACGTGATGTACGCTTCACCCACAATCCCTCGCGCGGTCACATCATGGCAGACGAGCAGACGCAGGAGCTGCAGTCCGCAGCTGCACAAAAGCAGATTTTACCAAACGGAGACTCTCATTTTCCCAAAGAGGACACGGATCCCGCTGACGAGACCGGGAAGAAGAAGAAAAAGAAGAAGAAGAAGGGAAAAGCGGGAGCCGTAGGTAATAAACACTGACGAAAGTGTCCCGTGGCCCTGACATTTAACGTCAGACAAAATGAGACCTCGCTAAATCTGATAAATGATTTAAAGGACATTCAATTAATAGCGACTAGAAGTATTCTAGCATCGCTTAGTGATGAGTTAATGGCTGGTTAAAGTGTTTAATTAGCGTTAGCTGGTGAACTCATGGCGGTTGTGTAATGTTGTTATGAGAGGACGCGGCCTGGCTCCACGTGCGGGATTATATCTCTGTGCTTTATGCCTGTCAAATGTACATTGTATTGAGATATGTACATCAAAATCCCTATTTATAGGAAACCACGAGGGTGAAGGAGAGCCTGGCATCACCAAAGTGACAACTCAACTGGAGCAACAAACTTTAGAAGATAAAGAGGACGAGCCAGAAGAGGGTTTGTGTGAAGTTCATTACTAAAAAAGTCTCATCACAATACCATGTGTATCTGTGACGGCACAAGTTATTGTTCTTATATCAGCATAAAATATCTAGAATTATAGCACGCTCTATTCTAATTCTATTCTTTAAAAATGTCCCTTTTAGACTTGCACTCTATTCATTTACTGCTTGTTTTCTTTTAAAAAACGGACACTAGCTTCTCTATTCTGTCGGTTTTATTTTTGTTTATTATGTAATTAAAAAGTAAAAACCTTGTTATGTGTACTGTGTTAGGCTAACTGAGACTTGTTATAGCTCTTTTGATTGCGTCCATTCTCCTCATTTGTAAGTCTCTTTGGATAAAAGCATCTGCTAAATGACTAAATGGAAAAGTATATTGTGACATTTCTATTTGGCAGATGGTGAGGGAGATTCAACTGGGAAGAAAAAGAAGAAGAAGAAGAAAAAGAAAGGACGTGAGTGATTGTTTAAATTCCCCCGGCTGTCACTCATATCCTTCTTTGATAATCAAAATGAAATGTTTGGTGTTTTTGTAATGAAAAAAAATAAAAGGCTTTGAATATAACTTATCATATTCCTTAATTCTCTTTCAGCCAAAGTTCAAACAGATCCTCCGTCTATCCCCATCTGTGAGCTTTACACCAACGGAGTTTATGCCAAGGGCCAGGAATGTGAATATCCACCGACGCAAGATGGGTACAGACAGCATCTGCTTACTTACACGCTCTAAAACCACGTCAAAACATTATAGTGGATGTGTTTTATTTCACACAGACGTACTGCTGCATCGCGGATGACCAACGAGGAGAAGAAATTTTTGGATCAGGCTAATGAGGAGATGTGGAATGACTTCAGACAGGCTGCCGAGGCTCACCGGCAGGTCCGGAAATACGTCACGAGCTGGATCAAACCGGGCATTACCATGACCGAGATCTGGTGAGGGACACAATTCATGGGCTACGGTTGTGATTGAAAGCTAGTTGGCTTTCATCTTTCATTGGGACACTTTGGTTAGTGCTGCTGTGGTGAATTTGTAATGTGAAAGTCATGTGTACTTGGGGATTTACAAACAGGGCAAACTTTCTGCTAGCGCTAAAAAACTACTGTCTGGGTTTACTAAAGACACGCAGTGAAACTTTAGTGGTGCAAAGTAGGGGTGTGCGATATTGAAAAAAAATGATATCTCGATATTTTGGGGGATTTTTTCGATAACGATAATTAGACGATATTTTGCAGAGTGTGTTATTGTGCTGATATCTGACTACCGTGCACAGCTGCAGTTTATGATATTCTTCATATTCTGTGTGCTCAGTTCACATCAGTGATTAATTAATTAATCTTTTCATTTAAGTTTAAATAGATTTTTACCTTTTAATAAAGCTTTTTTTTCTAAAAGTGTACATCTTTTGAGTCAAATTGTTACATTTAATCAGTCAATTAAGATAACACACATTTAGGCAGTTACTAAACAAATGAAACCAGTATTATCAACATTAATCTCTGCAGAAGTTGCATCTGAAGGTGTATTTACACGCTATTTAGTGCAGCTCAGAGGGACTTTAGTGCTTTAACCAGTTACAAATGCATCATGTTTTTACATTTTAAACATAAAACATTGAATACTGATATTTAAAATTATTTTAAAAAACGAAAATAAACTTAAATGTGAAATTAAATTCGCCAGTAGGTGGCAGAAAGTCACTGGTAATAAGTGAGTCACTGCGACTGAACCGAATCATTTAAACGATTGAATCATTCAGGAACGAATCACTGCGACTGAACCGAATCATTTAAACGATTGAATCATTCAGGAACGAATCACTGCGACTGAACCGAATCATTTAAACGATTGAATCATTCATGAACGAATCACTGCGACTGAACCGAATCATTTAAACGATTGAATCATTCAGGAACGAATCACTGCGACTGAACCGAATCATTCAGGAACGAATCACTGCGACTGAACCAAATCATTTAAACGATTGAATCATTCAGGAACGAATCACCGTCATGTTGCTCAGAGACGCAAAACAGCGCTGTGGCGGTTTATAATTATTTTGTGTCGGCGAAATGGAGCAAAAACAGGCAATATGGTGTCTAAAATGCAAGTCGCTTAATATGAACTTGTTTATTGAACTGTTGTATACAATCAATATCACATTTGTAATCGTGCATATTAAAAAAAAAAAAAACGGCACTCTTCGTGTGATTTTAACTATGTGAAACGTAAATATATACATTTTCTGCCCCATATCTTGAATTTTGCAATCACTCTTAATGCATTTTAATACTGAATCATGCAGTGAAAGAACACGCTCTAAATGCACACGTGCACTGTTTAACCCCTTCATCACCACAGGCTAATGTATGCGTGCACTCCGTAACGTAGCTGTTTGGTTTTTGCAAAATACTCGATATTGTCAAATTGCATATCGTTAAAACAACAATTACGATAATATCGGAAACGATATATATCGCACACCCCTAGCGCAAAGGTGTGGAAACGTTTATGTTTGCAGCTGGTTTTATTGCATATGCATGTGTAGGAGATTCTCTTTCAAATGCAACATTTTTAGGAGAGTATTTAAATAAATGATGCAAGGTGATTTACTAAGGTTTGCGGTTTACTTAAAGATTTTCTTAACACTTCACAAGGCTGTGAGAGTTGCTCATTTGTGCTGCTCTTGGTACATTGCACTGTTCATCATGCATCTGTTTTTCTTTCATTTGCTTATTGTCAGTAGATGAACTGCAGTACTCTCCCATCGGTGCTTTTATGGGATTGCAGTCTTGCTAATTTGACCTGTTTAGTAAATCTGGCCCACAAGTGTTATACAACCCTTCTTAGCTTTAGCACAAGAACAGCCTTCAGATGACCTGCAAAATACCTAGTTATAGCTTTTTTAGGTTGACACTCATTGGCAGCCGAGTTTAATCCGGTCTCATTTTTCCCTGCTAGTGAGAAACTGGAAGATTGCTCTCGGAAGCTGATCAAGGAAAATGGTCTGAACGCTGGTTTGGCTTTTCCGACCGGCTGCTCACTAAACCACTGCGCTGCTCACTACACTCCTAACGCAGGAGACCCCACCGTTCTCCAGTACGACGATGTCTGCAAGATCGACTTCGGCACGCACATTAATGGTGCGCCTATAGCAGCAATTACCAGCTTGATTCCTTCTGAGTGATTTTTATATTGATGTTTGATTATTTTGGTGTTCCAGGTCGAATCATTGACTGTGCCTTTACTGTCACCTTCAACCCAAAGTATGACAAACTACTGGAAGCTGTTAAAGATGCTACAAATACTGGAATTAAGGTAGAGTTATAATTCAAGCATCTGAGTGAGTGAAAACATGCAGGTGAGGTTTCACCTGGGGAAAAAATATTTCAGTTTCAGTCCCCACAGCCACATTTATTTGATCAAAAATACAGTAAAAGAGTAGTATTATGAAATATTATTACAATTTTTTTTCTGAGTGTATATAAATGTACATTTTCAGCATCATTACTCCAGTCTTCAGTGTCATATGATCCTTCAGAAATCATTATAATATACTGATTTACTGCCCAAGAAACATTTCTGATTATTAATGTTGAAAACAGTTGTGCTGCTTTATGTTTGTAGAAACGGATAACATTATAAATGTCTTTACTCTCACCTTTTGATCAATTTAACGCTGAAGCAAAAATCTTTCTAAACCTGAAATGTTTAAACATTAGTGCAAGTTAAAAGTGTTTTGTATTTTAATGGCATTGCGGTAATTGAATAATAAAAGTATTGTAACGCTCATTGTTATTTTATTTCAGTGTGCTGGTATTGATGTTCGTTTGTGTGACATTGGAGAGTCAATTCAAGAGGTTATGGAGTCTTATGAAGTGGAACTGGATGGAAAAACATATCAAGGTAAATACTAATTGTTTAAACAGCAAAGACCTAGAAATAACACCCGATATGATTTCACCAATGATGTTACTTTTCTTTCCAGTGAAACCGATCCGAAATCTCAATGGCCACTCTATTGGACAGTACAGAATACATGCAGGCAAGACGGTGCCCATAGTGAAAGGAGGTGAAGCCACTAGGATGGAGGTGCGTTGTGACTTTCATCAAAGTTTTGTTTCACAGATTTGATTATATCTTTGATGGTTGGTTTTTATTTGGTGATTCACCCAATGGAGGCTGCATTTATGACTCGGGAGAAAGACTTAATTTTAGGAAAAGTGAATCTTGAGCAGTTTTTGAGTCTCAGTCTGATGGTTTAGGGCAGAGTTTGGGTGTGCCAGAGTTATCAACACAACCCTATGCTTAGACATCTCTATCAGTCAGCACCACAGGGCTTAAAGAGAGGTGTAGTCAAGTACACCAGTCTCAAATGTTCACCAAGGCAGCATTTATTTGATCAAAAATGCTCTAATATTATGAAATATTTTTACAATTTAAAAAAAACTATTCTATTTCAATATATTTTAAAATGACTTTATTCCTGTGATGCAAAGCTGAATTTTCAGCATCATTACTCCAGTCTTCTGTGTCACATGATGCTTCAGAAATCATAATAATATGCTGATTTGCTGCTCAAGAAACATTTCTGATTATCAGTCTTGAAAACAAGTGAAACAGTGATGCATTTATTTTTAAAATAAATATTTTGTAACATTATAAGTGTCTTAACTGTCACTTTTGATTAGTTTAATGCATCCTTGCTGCATAAGTGTTAATATCATTCAGTAAATAAATAAATCTTACTGAGCCCAAACATCACTTTGTCAAGTCAACATTTTACTGTGAAGGTGTACAGCTGCTCCTTCATTGGGAAAGCAATCATGCAGTGTTGTTAATCTCACTGTTAAGGCTTTAATTCTGTCGTTTTGACAGTGTTGTCATATGCTGAATTTCCTCTTTTGCAGGAAGGAGAGGTTTATGCTATCGAGACCTTCGGCAGCACTGGGAAAGGCATGGTGCACGATGACATGGAGTGCTCCCATTACATGAAAAACTTTGAAGTTGGTCATGTGCCAATAAGGTGAGATACACACCGCTCTTATTCCTAACTAAGGGTGAATCCCATTTCTGTCTTACCCCTTCCCCTTAGTTTTGCGCATTCACGTGAGAGTAAGGACTGTCCCAATTCTGGTTTTGATCGAGGGATAGGGGGAAGGGGAAGGGGTAGATACCCCTTAAAACCAAGCATTTCCGCGAGCTTACTTGAAGCCAAGGGGTACCCAGAACACACTGATCCAGATCATACAGAGAGTATTTTCAGCTTAAATAATTTATTTAAAATTACGACAGTCTTGTTTTGTGCTCTACACAGTCCTGTAACTTACATATATATTTGCAACCATGCTCTTAATTGAAACATTTTTAAAAATCACTATTTTTCCACGCTAACGTTACATTGCTAGTTTGCACAACAGTCCCGCGTTTCTCTGAATAGAGAAAACATCACTAAAACCCACGCAATCGACAAACACACACTTTTAGACGGAGAGTTTGAGATCAAACACACACTTTTAGACGGAGAGTTTGTGATCAAACACACACTTTTAGACGGAGAGTTTGTGATCAAACACACACTTTTAGACGGAGAATTTGTGATCAAACACACACTTTTAGACGGAGAGTTTGTGATCAAACACACACTTTTAGACGGAGAGTTAGTGATCAAACACACACTTTTAGACGGAGAGTTTGTGATCAAACACACACTTTTAGACGGAGAGTTTGTGATCAAACACACACTTTTAGACGGAGAGTTTGTGATCAAACACACACTTTTAGACTTTTAGAGGGAGAGTTTGTGATCAAACACACACTTTTAGACGGAGAGTTTGTGATCAAACACACTTTTAGACGGAGAGTTTGTGATCAAACACACACTTTTAGACGGAGAGTTTGTGATCAAACACACACTTTTAGACGGAGAGTTTGTGATCAAACACACACTTTTAGACGGAGAGTTTGTGATCAAACACACACTTTTAGACGGAGAGTTTGTGATCAAACACACACTTTTAGACGGAGAGTTTGTGATCAAACACACACTTTTAGACGGAGAGTTTGTGATCAAACACACACTTTTAGACGGAGAGTTTGTGATCAAACACACACTTTTAGACGGAGAGTTTGTGATCAAACACACACTTTTAGACGGAGAGTTTGTGATCAAACACACACTTTTAGACGGAGAGTTTGTGATCAAACACACACTTTTAGACGGAGAGTTTGTGATCAAACACACACTTTTAGACGGAGAGTTTGTGATCAACACTTGTCGTCTCTGGTGACGTAGCAGCAGCTAGCGACGATGTGTGATGACGTAACCGTAACCAAGCGGCGTCTCGTTTCATAGGGGTATGTTTTCACCCCTAGCGCTTACCACTTGGTTTCGAGGGACAAGGGCTAGGGGTAAGATGAAGGGGAAGGGGTAAGACAGAGAAATGAGATTCACCCTAACTCTCCAGAAACAAGGAGTTTGCCAGTCATAGCCAATCAGAAGATATTTGACTGAATGTTCTGGGAGTACCTAAAAAGGATCCATATTTTCATCCAAACTATGATTTACCTGCTCACGTTTCTCTTTCCCAGACTCCCCAGAGCCAAGCACTTGTTGAATGTGGTCAACGAGAACTTCGGCACTCTCGCCTTCTGCCGCCGCTGGTTAGATCGCCTCGGTGAGACCAAATATTTAATGGCACTGAAGAACCTCTGCGACCTGGGCATCATCGACCCCTACCCGCCTCTGTGCGACACCAAAGGCTGCTACACGGCCCAGTTTGAACACACCATCCTGCTGAGACCCACCTGCAAGGAGGTGGTCAGCCGAGGAGACGATTACTAGGCCTCCACCTCACCAGTTTTATAAATCTCTCCTCCGCTTTCGTATCACATGTATTTTGAAGGCCTGACTAAGTTAACGAGCTGTGCCTTCTCATTTTTAACATGCTAGTATTTGTTTGAATAAAGGATGCATGGAGGATTAAGTCCTCTGTGGTAAAGATGCCCCTTGTTTAACCTTAGTGTAACTCACTGATCCAGATGTGTACTTTACTTACCGCCCACCCGACAATGATCTGGTGCACTTTTCTTGATCAATACCCAGAAAAATGTGAATTCAAAAGCACATTTTTAGATGATCTGGATTAGGTATGTTACACATTAGCAGTTGCATGTTTTTTTTGTACACACAGCTACACTAGATCCTGGCCTAAGAGAAATTAGGAAAAGTTCATGGTTTGATTCTATTTTTTTTTTTTTTTTGCGAGTGCTGTTTCTCCTTTTCAGTTTGATTCAGTTACACATTTAGGCTGAAAAATAGTACGAGACATTACAGGTGGGGTTTGGCTTTATATCTTTGCTTAAGAATGGACTTTAATGCAGCATACACCCCCATAATAAAGTACTCATTCAAACACATGCTTTCCTCTAAGAGCGGGCACTCATTACAAAACTGGCGATGTTGATATGTAAGCATCTATATTTTGGCTATGCTTGATTTCAGGCAAAGCCTGTTTGAAATCATTCACCTTTCTCAGAATAAAGCACATGTTTTTTTTTTGAAGTGCAAATAAAATTTATAAGAAATTGTGGTCTGCAAGTTGTTTCACGTTCTTTGTTTCCAGGCTTCATCATATGTAACCAAATTCTTTAAATTGTGTAAAATGTATATATATATTTGTCCTTTATTAAATTAAAGCTTTAGAAAATAATTTATTTATTTCGCCGCTTAGCCAAAATAATATTTAAGATTGAAGAAAATGTAACTCGTGATGCTTTTTAATTTTACATAGGGTCATCTCACAAAAATCAATCATATGCTACACATTTGGAGTAACTACCTACAAATATTAACACGCATGTGAAATCTACTAAAGTTGGATTGTTACACCTGTATTTTTGTCTGGTTGCTTGTATTTCATAGAGCGAGTTTAAAAAAGAAAAAATTCCACAAGTTCCTTGGCTGTTTCATTACAACAAGCCAAGCTTATTAGGCTGACTTATTTAGAACCAAATCAATTGACAGTAAGTCAGACTAACTGAAATAAAACTGGCTTATTTGGTAGTCTTGTTTTATGAAACAGGCTCCTGGATCATGTCAAATTGTCAACGATAAAATCCTAGCAGAAAGAACGGACTCTTTGGTGCCGTTTCTATTTGCACGTGTTTTGTTAAATTGCAGCGCGTTGATCTCTCTCTCGGCCACCGTAGGAAAGGAAATCCCTTTCATTTCCAAAAAATACAATCTAACTAGCTGGAAGTGGAGCGTCGTCCACTCTCCACAGCTAACAAAAAAGGTCCCCAGAACGTTTCTTCAGCGGCCTCTGCGAATGTCAAAAAGAGGACTAAACGCGGGACGTTAGTGGATGTCCTCAACGTCCGCCAGCGAACGTCAAAAAGCGGACGTACTGCGGACCTAAACGGCCGTTCAGAACGACCGGGGGACGTCTCCTGTTCGCTGGGTTCCGTTGCTCCGCGAGTCATCAACGCTTTCGGACGCAGCGTTGAGTCTAATGAGGAGAGGTGAGCAATTCACTGTATTTCGTATATTTACATAAACGAAACACGTTTTACACAGTTACTTCATGCAACAATATATGAGGGCGTTTCTGTCTTGTTTTCATCGAGTACAGGTTGTTGGTGTTTGCTGATTAACACTTATAACAGTAGACAACAGGCATGTGAGGAAATTGTGTTTTTGTATGTTCGTCTGAATGATTGTTTAAGTGTGTGTGTGTGTGTGTGTGTGTGTGTGTGTGTGTGTGTGTGTGTGTGTGTGTGTGTGGTGGTGGGGTGGGGGGAGGATAATGTTGCTGTTACTGAATGTCTCGTAAGGGAAATACTAACCGATATCTATTTTATTGCTGCTGCTTTTTTCGCTGTATCTTCGGCATTTCAAATTGTCTGTAGTCGCTTTTATCGCGCGTTAAATTTAGTTTTAGGTTTGATATTCGTTTGTCGTTTAAGGGACCGTCTACAAATTCCAGCCAGAGTTTTAAAAAGTAAAGCATTCAATTTCTTAGGTGTATTCAGCTACAATTATGTTATAAAATAGCTGCATATTGTTAAAACTAGTTGTGGTATTGCTATCTTTGTTAGACTGTCAACCCTATGGAACAAGGTTTACGTGATGAATATTGAACCTAAAACTTACTTCGCTGTACATGGTCAAAATTAAGACAAACAGAAATGCATAGAATGTTTGAATTGCCTCATATGAGATTGCAGTGTTACTGCATGAGCATTTTAAATCGATCTACTCTTTGTGTCTACACTGTTACTTTTAATATAGTAATATAATGATTTACAAAGAGACAACACGTTGTATTTGTAAGGATCTGGTCTCTTCTGCTTCTAATACAAAAATGCTTAAATAAAAAAAAAAATGATTTATTGTTAATTTTGGCAAATCTGCTTCTTCCACACAGAAATGCATGTTCAGTGAGCCTCCTCACACAAACCCTGCAGAATGAAAGATACTGAAGAGCAATCAGGTTGGTGTTTATTCGTCATTAATGAGGCTGAAATTTATAAAGCTCCAAGCAGATTTAGATTTGTTGTAATAGGGTACTTTTTAGAATAACTTTACGTTAGATAATTGTATAGTTGATCACACATATTTAATAGTTCTCCCTATAGAAACATGGGATTTGTGCCTATAATGTAAAAAAATAATTGGTAGATAAATGTACCTCATTCATGGAGTTTCAGGGACATATAATTTACAAAAATGCATCAAAATGACCAAAATTTTGTATTGAAGTTGTCTACTTTACACTCAGTGTTCACCAGAGTTATTATAATAATAATAATTTGTTACATTTATATAGTGCTTTTCTGGGTACTCAAAGCGCTTTACATAGAAGGGGAATCTCCTCAGTCACCACCAATGTGCAGCATCCACCTGGATGATGCGACGGCAGCCATTTAGCGCCAAAACGCCCACCACACACCACCATCTTATTGGTGGAGAGGAGACCGTGTGATGAAGACAATCAGTGTATGGGAATTAATAGGAGGCCATGATGGTCAGAGGCTAATGGGGAAATTTGGCCATGATGCCGGGGTTACACCCCTACTCTTTTTCGAAGGACATCCTGGGATTTTTAATGGCCACAGAGAGTCATGACCTCGGTTTAACGTCTCATCCGAAGGAGGGTGCTTTTTTACCGTATAGTGTGTCCCAGTCACTATACTGGGGTGTTAGGACCCACACAGACTATACTGCGGCATTAGGACCTACACAGACTATACTGGGGCGTTAGGACCCACACAGACTATACTGGGGCGTTAGGACCCACACAGACTATACTGGGGCGTTAGGACCCACACAGACTATACTGGGTCTTTAGGACCCACACAGACTATACTGGGTCTTTAGGACCCACACAGACTATACTGGGGCGTTAGGACCCACACAGACTATACTGGGGCGTTAGGACCCACACAGACTACACTGGGGCGTTAGGACCCACACAGACTATACTGGGTCTTTAGGACCCACACAGACTATACTGGGGCGTTAGGACCCACACAGACTATACTGGGTCTTTAGGACCCACACAGACTATACTGGGTCTTTAGGACCCACACAGACTATACTGGGGCGTTAGGACCCACACAGACTATACTGGGTCTTTAGGACGCACACAGACTATACTGGGTCTTTAGGATGCACACAGACTATACTGGGTCTTTAGGACCCACACAGACTATACTGGGGCGTTAGGACCCACACAGACTATACTGGGGCGTTAGGACCCACACAGACTATACTGGGGCGTTAGGACCCACACAGACTATACTGGGGCGTTAGGACCCACACAGACTACACTGGGGCGTTAGGACCCACACAGACTATACTGGGTCTTTAGGACGCACACAGACTATACTGGGGCGTTAGGACCCACACAGACTATACTGGGTCTTTAGGACCCACACAGACTATACTGGGGCGTTAGGACCCACACAGACTATACTGGGGCGTTAGGACCCACACAGACTATACTGGGTCTTTAGGACGCACACAGACTATACTGGGTCTTTAGGACGCACACAGACTATACTGGGTCTTTAGGACCCACACAGACTATACTGGGGCGTTAGGACCCACACAGACTACACTGGGGCGTTAGGACCCACACAGACTACACTGGGGCGTTAGGACCCACACAGACTACACTGGGGCGTTAGGACCCACACAGACTACACTGGGGCGTTAGGACCCACACAGACTACACTGGGGCGTTAGGACCCACACAGACCACAGGGTGAGCACCCCATGCTGGTCTCACTAACACCTCTTCCAACAACAACCTAGTTTTCCCAGGAGGTCTCCCATCCAGGTACTGACCAGCTCAACCCTGCTTAGCTTCAGTGGTAAACCGAATTGAAAAATGTTATTGAAAAACAATCATTTTTACTTTTATTTCAGAGTTGATTGAAGAATTGAGTGAAGTTGATAAGAAAAATCATGCTGAAACTGAAGAAAAAACGTTGAGTTGCTCTCAAACCAACCAGATCGATTTAAAGAAAAGAAGAGCCAAGAAATCTTTCACCTGCACTCAGTGTGGAAAGGGTTTCTCAAGCAAATCTAAATTGGATGTTCACATGAGAATTCATACTGGAGAGAAACCGTTCACATGTGATCAGTGTGGGAAGAGCTTCACTCAATCATCAAGCCTTAAGATACACATGAACATCCACACTGGAGAGAAACCAAACAAGTGTTCACACTGTGACAAGAGATTCAGTCGGTCAGGAGACCTAAAAACACACGAGAGGATCCACACTGGAGAGAAACCATACACGTGTGATCAGTGCGGGAAGAGATTCACAATAAAAGGACACCTTACAGGGCACATGAGAGTTCATACTGGAGAGAAACCATTCATTTGTGATCAGTGTGGGAAGAGTTTCACACTAAAAGGACACCTTACAGAGCATACAAGGATCCACACTGGAGAAAAACTGTATACATGTGATCAGTGTGGGAAGAGTTTCACACGAAAAGGACACCTTACAGGGCACATGAGAGTTCATTCTAGAGAGAAACCGTTCACTTGTGATCAATGTGGGAAGAGTTTCACACAATCAGCACACCTTAAGGAACATATGAACATCCACACTAGAGAGAAACTACACGCATGTGATCAATGCGTCAAAATATTCCTGAGAGCTTCAGACCTGAGGAAACACCTGAGAGTTCATACAAAGGAGAAGCCACATTCATGTCAGTTGTGTGGAAAGAGTTTTTCATGTTTAGAAAATGCAAAGAAACATCAGAAAAGGCATACTGGTGTGAGAGATCATGTGTGCTTTGAGTGTGGGAGGACTTTTACTTCAGCTGAACATTTAAAACAGCACTGGAGAATTCACACTGGAGAAAAACCGTATAAGTGTACACACTGTGACAAGAGATTCAGTGCTTCAGGAGACCTGAACATACACGAGCGGGTCCACACTGGAGAGGAACCGTATCACTGCACTGCATGTGGGAAGCGTTTCAAACGTTCATCTGCTCTACACAGTCATACAAAAAACAAGCACAGTAAGTAGATCAACTTCAGATCCAGCACTTTCAGGTCTGATTCAGGTCCGCACCACATGAGACAATAATGCAATCATCTGGATAATTTTTTTTTCTTATGTGTTTCATATTATGTTCAATTGTCTTCTAATGCATTTACACTTGTACTGTGAGATTCAGATCAACTCAAAAGCCCTATTCGGACCGTAAATGTTTCTCCTGACACCTTGAGATTGAAATAACACGATAATAGATGATGAACTCATGAAGCAGTGGAAGTTCATTTATCATTTCTGTGATGTGAAGCCCAAGTATGATGATGTTTGGTTTATACTGTATGTTTGATCTGAACTAACAGACATGATCATAGCAGTCAGTTACTGCTGGATCTTTATTCGGAGGTACCACACAGGTGTTTATCGTTTTTTACCTTTAATTTCATTCCCAGTTTCACTGTTTTTTATTCCCTCTTGATCATCTGTCGACACATCCTTCCTGCAGTGATTGTGATTGTTGTTGAGTTTACTGCTCCTACTGTTATTCTTCTTCAGATCATCTGTGCAAGAAGAGCTGATGAGTTTTTTTTAGCCTCACACAATCCAAATTCTGTCCAGAGGAGAACTGACCCCCGACTGAGCCAAGTTTGTTTTTCTTTCTCCAATTCGGTCACCGATGGAGTTTGGGTTCCTTGCCACTGTCACCTTTGTCTTGCTTAGTTGGGGACACTTCATTTCTGGCAGTGTTGTTGACTTGATTGCACAGACACTATTTGAACTGAACGACTGTACGATTACATTACTGAATCAATGACGAACTGCCTTTAACTGGAAAACTGACTGTTCTCTATTGTCCTCTTGCACACGTTTGTCCTGTTTGACACTGTAAAGCTGCTTTGGCACAATCTGTATTGTATAAAGCGCTATATAAATAAAGGTGACTTGACAATCTGATTATTCCCATTGATCTGTAACAGTCTGCAATCATGAAAGCTCAGTAAACACAGCAAAAGTCTCATCCGAAGGACGGTGCTTTTATACAGTATAGTGTCCCCGTCACTACACTGGGGCGTTAGGACCCACACAGACCACAGGGTGAGCAGCACCCCCTGCTGGCCTCACTAACACCTCTAACAGCAGCAAACTAGTTTTCTCAGGAGGTCTCCCATCCAGGTACTGACCAGCTCAACCCTGCTTAGCTTCAGTGGGAAACCGGTCTTGGGCTGCAGGGGGGATATGGCTGCTGGTACAATAGTGATGAATGCAATATTACAAAAAAATGTCTGGTTAATAAGAATCTAACGAGTTTATTTCTGTTAAAAGATCAATTATTGTTATTTGTAACTAAAATAAGAAATAATCAAATGAATTAGATCAGCACTTCATATGCACAACGCTGGCGAGTCACTGCGCATGCTCAGAACAGACCGTTGGAAGATTTGCGAGTGGTTTGAACTGCTGCGTCTAATCGTTCTGCATCCTTGATATTTAAACTAAGTACTTGTACCTGTTTGTAATTTGTACCTTGGGATTACAGATTAAAAAGAAGTTATTAGACACTGTGGCGATGTTTCGAAGCAGGCTTATTTTCCTAGGTTTGAAGCACGTGTTGGGTTAAATTCACCTTAAGTTTCACCTTAACGTTAATACATCCACTACAATTGATGCATTTCTGCCACAATTCAATGCTAGCTACGCCTAACTATTAACTAACTTACATAACCTAACTTACGTTAAACCTGAACTCTACCCCAATAATGGGAGGGGAAACGGAAGGCAAAGTCGAACACACATGCACTCGTTTGTAATTTTGCAGATGCTTTTATCTAAAGCGATTGGGGAATACATAATAAAGCAATTCATCTTAAAGAGACAACAGACACAGGAAGTGCTCGTAATACCAAGTTTCAGGCATTTTTCCAAACAAGTACAAATTAGAAAGGGAAGGAATAAATAAAGGATTTATAGGATTATAATACGTAAAGGACTACAATACGTAAAACCACTTCAACAGGTAATTACTCTTCAACAGTGATGCTATCCACCTTATTCTTCAACGTGTAAGTTAGCCTATGTGCGCTACATGGATAAACCAAGAATAACAGCATGTAGAAAACCGTAAAACTGTTTGCACTGCAAACTGGTGTGTTCATAATTAAGATAATAATAAGGCAAGACACGCCAATTTGCAATATCAAGCAATAAGACTGACTGTTATGCATAGCTAAATGCGGATGAAGCCAGTCTCATAAAAATGACAAACAAATGAAAGTTCATAGAGTTACATGTTCCTCAGCAGGGGAGACATGGTGAAGGAAAAAAGCTGGCGATGAGCCGGGAACAAAGGGACTTTGGTTCTCTTGTGTTGGGTGTGTGTGTGTGGAGAGAAGCTGAATACGTTTTTCCTCTGTTGCAACTTTTAAATGGAAAAAATAAGTTTGTAGCTTGACCTCAGCCTGGACTCGATTTGTGAAGCAACCCACTCTTTGGTGATACCCTTCCTCTAATGCCATGTGTATATCTGTAGCAATAGCTAACAATGCATTGCATGGGTCAAAATTATCGATTTTTCTTTTATGCCAAAAATCATTAGGATATTAAGTAAAGATCGTGTTTATTGAAGATACTTTGTATATGTTCTACTGTAAATATATCAAACCTTAATATTTGATTAGTAATATACATTATGCATACAACTTTAAAGGCAATTTTCTCAATATTTAGATTTTTTTGCACCCTCAGATTCCAGATTTTCAAATATTGTGCTATCCTAACAAACCAATGGAAAGATTATTTATTCAGCTTTCAGATGATGCATAAATCCCATAAGTCACATATACTAATTAGTGGCCCAAGCTCAAGTACATCAGCTGTTTAAGGTGAATTCAACATTGCTTCGTGGGTGAAATGCATTCGTTTCGATTGATATTCACACAATTAGGATTTTTTCACGAGGACATCAGTTTCAGATCTCCTTGAACCAAACTCTCATGCAGTTTTACATTCAACATCTTCTGAATGATTCGAAATACTCTGTATGCTCAGAAACTCTCCATCACGTTAACGACCTGCGGGTGGACTCGTTTCCGATTACATCTGAGCAGCCAGTCTTTCTTGCGCCTGTAGCGTTTGGACAGCAGAACGTAGAGGACGGGGTTCACGCAGGGATGCAGATACTGGAGAACCGTGCAGGTGAAATGAAACACCTCCCACGAGTGCCCGTGCCGGTAGAGTCCCAAATACACGCATAGCTCTAGAACGTACCCTGGCAGCCAGCACAAGGAGAACGTCCCGGTGGACAAGAACACCATGAGAGACGCCCGTCGTGTGTTCCTGGTGCCGGCGAAGGACATAACGGGTCTCTTGTGCAGGAAAAGAGCGATACGGGACGAGTTGACAGCGATAACCAGCATTGGGATGAGATAGTAAAGCACAAACTGGCTGAGAACGACCTGATAATGATGTTCTTGGGTAGTGGGCAAACAAACAGTGCAATTACTCACATCAGGGCCTAAGCTTTCCTTAGTGGCGAAAATACGCAACGGCAGACTTATAAAGAAACTCAAGGCCCAGACCAGAATAAACATGAGCACCACCAGATCCATGGTTGGAGGGTGGTAGGGGCTGGTGATGATCATGGCGCGAACCATAGATACGGTGCACAGCGAGTACGTGCTGGCGGCCAGGGAGAATGCCAGCAGAAACTGATAGACCTTGCAGGACGTGATGCCCAGAGGCCAGGAGAAACTGACCGCCGAGTGGACGGTGAAGGGGATGAGGAGAAGCATGAGGAAGTCTGCCAGAGTCATGCTGAGGAGAAGAACGTCCAGGCGGTTTTTACGAACGCTCTTGTGTTTGGCGAAGAGAGAAAAGACCAGCAGGTTGGCGCAGAAACCGATGCCCACTATGATGCCACAAGTGCAAGCAAAGATCAGTCCATAACTGTTAGTGGCTCCCTGTGAGACAAGACAAGACAAGACATGGCAAAAAAAGTGTGCTTTGAGCTACACTTAAAGTCTTAGATGTGTGAATCCAATAAAACATAATATTATTATAGATAAGTATCATTTAACATTATTAATATAATAGAAAATACATGCATACTATAATGCATACTAAAATACATGCATACTATAATGCATACTAAAATACATGCATACTATAATGCATACTAAAATACATGCATACTATAATGCATACTAAAATACATGCATACTATAAAAATATAAATGATCTGAAATTAAATATTTTAAAAGAAATATTTAATATTATATAAATATTTTATTGCATAAATATTTTATACACACCAAAAAAAAAAATATATATATATATATATATTGCTGTTCAAAAGTTTGGGATCAGTAATTGTTTTATGTTTTTTAAAGAAGTTTCTTTGCTCATTAAGGCTGTATGAATTTAATCAAAATACAGAAAACTTCAATTTTGTGAAATATTATTGCAATTTAAAATAACAAATGTTGGTCTTTTAAATTTGTATTTATCAAAGAAAAAAACAGGTTCAACTTATTTATCAACTTTGATAAATATGAGAATGATATTACTGATTCATATATATATATAATTTATTTTTCCTTTTATTATTTTTCCTCCGTAAAACATAATTCAAAGTTAGATTCATTACCATCTTGCATCATTTTTATTTGGTTATACTGAAAATAAGTTTAATGATAAATGAGTAAAACAATTATTAATGAATTACTAATTAATTGTCAGAGAAAATTAGCTACTCACCATCTCAGACGTTTAATTATAAATCCACGTATTCGCAAATGTGTCCTTTATTTATCTGTGCTTTCAGATAAGATTCAACAAATCATTTTGAATTCAGAGATATCTAAATATGTGCAGACATAATCAGTTAGGATAAATGCCATTTACAGAGCTGAAAATAAAAATGCATCAATGACGTGTTGGTATTGATATCAAAAAGCTACTTATGAAAGATTTTATGTAGAGAAAACACAGCAAATGACATGTTTGTATGTCAGATGAAACATGAACGGATCGGAGGCTCATTGATCTGTGATTGATCTCTGGCTCTTCTGTGCTGTGGTTTATGAGTTTATAAGGCATGGCTTGTGATCCTAAAGCACTCACGGGAAGTTGACCGAAGGTTACAGTTACCTCTCCATCCATTAGCATGTGTAGTGAAAGGTGTATAATTGTTGTTAGAGCCATTTTTGTGTGTTTATTGGCCTTGTATTTGCCCTCTGAGCTCAGACACACATTGATTATTCCACCATCCGCTGTCACTATAACGGCTGCTTAAACTGGATTAATGAAAGAATAAAGTTACACTTTGCATGCATAGAAAAGTAGTAAAAACTGCAATTATATGGTGCAAATCACGAGGATGAATTTGGAGTTGCTGTAACATAAGCGTGCATTTATTGTATTTTTTTCTCATTAAAAAAAACTTTTTTTTTTTTTCAATAAGTAGACAAAAATATGCAGATTTATAGTACAAGTAAAAAATATTTTCAAAAATATCAAAAAATGCTAATACATATTGCTTATATATATATAAGAATTTCAAATATTTGCCTTATATATTTGTAAATCTTAATTATTTAATTATAATATAATATAGTGATGTAAAGGTGTTGCATTGCATTCATAGACAAATGATAATATTAAAAACTGCAATATCATGAGAAGGAATTTGAAGTTCCTGTAAAATATATATTTTAGTAGCTTTATTATGTATTGCTCATCAATTTTTTGAAATAGCAGAACATTAACTAAAATAAAATAAAAGCAGGATAACAAATTTTGAAAAATATCAAAACTCTGAATATAGACCAGCATAACTATCTAAAGTGCATTTGAAAATCTCATCAAAATCAGCAGCATTGAGATACATTCAGGAATAAATATTCCAATCAAATAAATTAACTATTACATGAAATGTCTGACTGAATTAATGCATTTAAAACAGGGAACTCTGACTAATGCTAATTAGTATGTATATGAAGCGCTTTCTACTTATCAAATGAAGCTCTAGAATAGAGAACTGATTAGAAAGTTTATTAAAAAAAAACATGATTTAGTCACTTTTTTGCAGAAGAGCCCTCATAATCCCATGCCACGGTGAAATAGTCTTTTTAACTCTACATTTTAAAGGTGCATCCACCACCAGCAGTGATGAATTGTCTTCTATCAGACATCGCCTGTATCAGGCAGCACATCATGCTATCACTGTTCATGTGCATAAAGCCTGCTCCATTCGTCCAGATTCAGTCGCTGTGCTTCGAATCGCTGTCTCTTTATTCTTATCCAGGCTCTTTTATTGGTCTCTAATCCGTATTTGCATACGGAAGCCACATCCCCCTGTCTCTCCTCCTATCCGGGTCTCTCCATCTTCCCAAACTCATCTTCCTCTTCCTCTTGGTCCCAGCTTTCAGTGGCTGCTCCTGGTATCTCAGGGTCTTGCTGGTCTCCTGCGGCAGGTCGTCTCTCCTCCCTATAGTGTCCATTTGAAAGCTCAAGGGGAAGTTTTTGGTGCTGCCCATGGGTTTGGGCCACAGCGGGGTCTGGACGCGTCCCTCGCTCTGACCGAGGGAGTCCCACACCTGAGCCGTGTTCACCTGCTCAAGCAGATCCTGGATAAACATACGCCTCTTCCGGTCATGCAGGGATCGACCCCTGTCGTGCATCATCTGTGCGTGACCAACTGAACGCCGCCTGGGGCCAAGAGAGAGAATATAGACATTGACTTTAACCTGGACTCACATGCAAAGATGCTGGCATTTGACTAGTAGACATGATAAAGCATGCAAAGGGAATTTCCTAGAAGTTGTAGCGTCCTGTTTGTTCTGCTACCAGCAGATGGCAGTCTCCCTACGGCTCTGACTTTTTGAGCTCTGTGAGAAATCAAGCAGTAAAGACTAAAGAGGAGATCATGACTTACTGTCTGTAGCTGAGAGCGTTAGTGGGTCTGGGTTGGACCGGTATCGGGACGGTTAACAGGAACACAGTAAACCCCCAATGCCTCAACATACTGGACAACTGAACACAGGAGAAATTCACAAGGGTTATTAAAAAGTATCGTGTGTGTGTGTGTGTGTGTGTGTGTGTGTGTGTGTGTGTGTGTGTGTAGATATTTAAATTATATAAATACATTTTACTTGTATTTATTATTTGCAATATTTTCTTACACATTGGTCAAAAAAGGTAACAAATACGATATAAAAATATTTGCCTTTAATTTAAATATAATATACATAGGCTATACTGTATATGTTAATATTTTACTACACATATTAGTCAAAGAATAGGCAACACATATAATAAAAAAAATATATATATATGTTTTATGTATTTAAAATAAAATATAAAAAAATGTGCCTTTAATTTAAATATAATATAATATACTACAGATTTATAATTTGTATATAAGAGAAATATGTTGAATTTTTATTTACAAATAAATAATTACTACACATTTTTATAAGTTTTAAAACAAATTACATAATTTATAAATATTTTGTAAATCTGAAGGATCTTTAAAATGTTAATATAATATTCTGTATTCTGCATAAACTTTAGCTCTATATATATATAAAATGTATTATGTCTAATTGGGTAAAAATAGACATTATATATATATATATAAATAATTGCTATATAAAGTTTAAGAAGTTTGGAAAAATATATAATATTTATCTTACATAATTTATAAATCGGATTTTAATTTAAATAAGATAATATTTAAATAGATCATATTTTAAATATGACATTTTTTAAATATAAGATATCTGTTTCACCTTCATGCATTTTAATAAAATGCATTTCATAAAATATATTTCCATAAAATGGAAAGAGTAATTGAATGATATGAATTAACATGAGGTGTAATACATGAAACTGCTGTTGTAAGACTTTGACATTGCTAGTATACTCACATGTAATGCCACTGCGGAGTCGATCAGTTATTGCTGCATGTTACTGCCGGATGTGTTACAGCTGTTGAAGAGCCACATGTGACTGTACGTTCACGAAACCAAGAGCATCAGCTGCTGCCTAAATGAAGCATGCTAATATGTCCAAACTCCTCTGGTCCAGAAGACAAACTCTTCCTGAGTCTCCTTCCAGAAGGTTTGAAGGAATGAACACAGAGAGGGCGAGGGGGCGAGGACCAGAGCGATGGGCGTTAGATTTATTCCACCAGTGGGTCCCTTTGCTGTTCACTGCAAACTGGTATGGACAGCAGGCGTTACAGCAGAGGAAATGTGTGTGTGTGTGTGTGTGTGTGTGTGTGCGCGTGTGTGTGTGTGTGTGTGTGCGTGTGTGCGTGTGTGTGTGTGTCTGTGTGCTGCCGCCGCCGATGAGTGCCAAAGTGTATACTAGACTGACAAACCACACACACGCTCCAAAAAATGCACAGGCAGACACCTTCATTGGAAAGAGTGTGGCACGCTTCTCTCTCTCTCTCTCTCTCTCTCTCTCTCTCTCTCTCTCTCTCTCTCTCTCTCTCTCTCTCTCTCTCTCTCTCTCTCTCTCTCTCTCTCACTCACACACTCTCTCTCTCTCTCTCTCTCTCACTCACACACACACTCTCTCTCCCTCTCTCTCTCACACTCACTCTCTCTCTGTCTCTCTCTCTCTCTCTCACTCTCTCTCTCTCTCTCTCTCCTCTCTCTCTTTCTCTCTCTCTCTCTCTCTCTCTCTCTCTCTCTCTCTCTCTCACTCACACACACACTCTCTCACCCTCTCTCTCTCACACTCACTCTCTCTCTGTCTCTCTCTCTCTCTCTCTCTCTCTCACTCTCTCTCTCTCTCTCACTCACACACTCTCTCCCTCTCTCTCACACACTCACTCACACACACTCTCTCTCTGTCTCTCTCTCTCTCTCACTCACACACTCTCTCTCTCTCTCTCACTCACACACTCTCTCTCTCTCTCACACTCACTCACACACACTCTCTCTCTTTCTCTCTCTCTCTTTCTCTCTCTCTCTCTCTCTCTCTCTCTCTCTCTCACTCACACACACACTCTCTCTCCCTCTCTCTCTCTCTCTCTCTCACACTCACTCACTCACTCACTCTCTCTCTCTCTCTCAAAACACTCACGAGGAGCTCACGTTTGGCCAGGAGGGGGAGTGTGTGAGGGATAATCGCCCAATGATCCCTAACTTGAACCTTTTATGAATCTTTCTGTTTTTACTGTGTTTTCTACAGCTATTAGGAGCTTGTTCACACACTGGGTCCTTTAAATATATAAAGTAAATGCTGGAAAATACTTATTTTTGGCTTAATTATTTCCAGAAAGTCATTCAAATGGAACAAATTATTCTTCTAACGACCAATTCTTTATTCAAATTATTATTTTATGTGTGTGTTTAGAAAAAAAGGGATTTTAATGTATGAAGTAAATGATGGAAAATACTTATTTTTTGTTGAATTACATGCTGAAAGCCATTAAAACAATAACAATTTTTACCAACCAGTTCCTCATTCAAATGAATTTTCTATCAAAGCAATTCTTGTTCCTTTTACCAGTCTTTACTTCTTAAAAAAATATTCTTCTTCCAACCAATTATTCATCCAAATGATTCTCATACCAACCAATTGTTCATTCAAATGATTCTTCTACCAACCAATTGTTCATTCAAATGATTCTTCTACCAACCAATTCTTCATTCAAATGATTCTTCTACCAACCAATTGTTCATTCAAATGATTCTTCTACCAACCAATTGTTCATTCAAATGATTCTTCTACCAACCAATTGTTCATTCAAATGATTCTTCTACCAACCAATTCTTCATTCAAATGATTCTTCTTCTAACCAATTCTTCATCCAAACGATTCTTCTACCAACCAATTGTTCATTCAAATGATTCTTCTTCCAACCAATTCTTCATCCAAATGATTCTTCTTCCAACCAATTCTTCATTCAAATGATTCTTCTTTCAACCAATTATTCATCCAAATGATTCTTCTTCCAACCAATTCTTCATCCAAATGATTCTTCTTCCAACCAATTCTTCATTCAAATGATTCTTCTTTCAACCAATTATTCATCCAAATGATTCTTCTTCCAACCAATTATTCATCCAAATGATTCTCATACCAACCAATTGTTCATTCAAATGATTCTTCTACCAACCAATTGTTCATTCAAATGATTCTCATACCAACCAATTGTTCATTCAAATGATTCTTCTACCAACCAATTGTTCATTCAAATGATTCTTCTACCAACCAATTCTTCATTCAAATGATTCTTCTTCTAACCAATTCTTCATCCAAACGATTCTTCTACCAACCAATTGTTCATTCAAATGATTCTTCTTCCAACCAATTCTTCATCCAAATGATTCTTCTTCCAACCAATTCTTCATTCAAATGATTCTTCTTTCAACCAATTATTCATCCAAATGATTCTTCTTCCAACCAATTGTTCATTCAAATGATTCTCATACCAACCAATTATTCATCCAAATGATTCTTCATTCAAATGATTCTTCTACGAACCAATTATTCATCCAAATGATTCTTCATTCAAATGATTCTTCTACGAACCAATTATTCATCCAAATGATTCTTCTACCAACCAATTCTTCATCCAAATGATTCTTCTACCAACCAATTGTTCATCCAAATGATTCTTCTACCAACCAATTCTTCATCCAAATGATTCTTCTACCAACCAATTGTTCATTCAAATGATTCTTCTACCAACCAATTGTTCATTCAAATGATTCTTCTACCAACCAATTCTTCATCCAAATGATTTTCTACCAACCAATTGTTCATTCAAATGATTCTTCTACCAACCAATTCTTCATCCAAATGATTCTTCATTCAAATGATTCTTCTACGAACCAATTATTCATCCAAATGATTCTTCATTCAAATGATTCTTCTACGAACCAATTATTCATCCAAATGATTCTTCATTCAAATGATTCTTCTACGAACCAATTGTTCATCCAAATGATTCTTCTACCAACCAATTCTTCATCCAAATGATTCTTCATTCAAATGATTCTTCTACGAACCAATTGTTCATCCAAATGATTCTTCTACCAACCAATTCTTCATCCAAATGATTCTTCTACCAACCAATTGTTCATTCAAATGATTCTCATACCAACCAATTATTCATCCAAATGATTCTTCATTCAAATGATTCTTCTACGAACCAATTATTCATCCAAATGATTCTTCATTCAAATGATTCTTCTACGAACCAATTATTCATCCAAATGATTCTTCTACCAACCAATTCTTCATCCAAATGATTCTTCTACCAACCAATTGTTCATCCAAATGATTCTTCTACCAACCAATTCTTCATCCAAATGATTCTTCTACCAACCAATTGTTCATTCAAATGATTCTTCTACCAACCAATTGTTCATTCAAATGATTCTTCTACCAACCAATTCTTCATCCAAATGATTCTTCTACCAACCAATTGTTCATTCAAATGATTCTTCTACCAACCAATTCTTCATCCAAATGATTCTTCATTCAAATGATTCTTCTACGAACCAATTATTCATCCAAATGATTCTTCATTCAAATGATTCTTCTACGAACCAATTATTCATCCAAATGATTCTTCATTCAAATGATTCTTCTACGAACCAATTGTTCATCCAAATGATTCTTCTACCAACCAATTCTTCATCCAAATGATTCTTCATTCAAATGATTCTTCTACGAACCAATTGTTCATCCAAATGATTCTTCTACCAACCAATTCTTCATCCAAATGATTCTTCTACCAACCAATTGTTCATTCAAATGATTCTTCTACCAACCAATTGTTCATCCAAATGATTCTTCTACCAACCAATTCTTCATCCAAATGATTCTTCTACCAACCAATTGTTCATTCAACCAATTCTTCATCCAAATGATTCTTCTACATTCAAATGATTCTTCTTCCAACCAATTCTTCATTCAAATGATTCTTCATTCAAATGATTCTTCTACGAACCAATTATTCATCCAAATGATTCTTCTACCAACCAATTCTTCATCCAAATGATTCTTCTACCAACCAATTCTTCATCCAAATGATTCTTCTACCAACCAATTCTTCATCCAAATGATTCTTCTACCAACCAATTCTTCATTCAAATGATTCTTCTACCAACCAATTCTTCATCCAAATGATTCTTCTTCCAACCAATTCTTCATTCAAATGATTCTTCTTTCAACCAATTCTTCATCCAAATGATTCTTCTTTCAACCAATTCTTCATCCAAATGATTCTTCTTCCAACCAATTCTTCATTCAAGTGATTCTTCATTCAAATGATTCTTCTACGAACCAATTATTCATCCAAATGATTCTTCGTCCAACCAATTCTTCATTCAAATGATTCTTCTTTCAACCAATTATTCATCCAAATGATTCTTCTTCCAACCAATTGATCATTCAAATGATTCTTCTACGAACCAATTATTCATCCAAATGATTCTTCATTCAAATGATTCTTCTACGAACCAATTGTTCATCCAAATGATTCTTCTACCAACCAATTCTTCATCCAAATGATTCTTCATTCAAATGATTCTTCTACGAACCAATTGTTCATCCAAATGATTCTTCTACCAACCAATTCTTCATCCAAATGATTCTTCTACCAACCAATTGTTCATTCAAATGATTCTTCTACCAACCAATTGTTCATCCAAATGATTCTTCTACCAACCAATTCTTCATCCAAATGATTCTTCTACCAACCAATTGTTCATTCAAATGATTCTTCTACCAACCAATTCTTCATCCAAATGATTCTTCATCCAAATGATTCTTCTACCAACCAATTATTCATCCAAATGATTCTTCATTCAAATGATTCTTCTACGAACCAATTATTCATCCAAATGATTCTTCTACCAACCAATTCTTCATCCAAATGATTCTTCTACCAACCAATTGTTCATCCAAATGATTCTTCTACCAACCAATTCTTCATCCAAATGATTCTTCTACCAACCAATTGTTCATTCAAATGATTCTTCTACCAACCAATTCTTCATCCAAATGATTCTTCGTCCAACCAATTCTTCATTCAAATGATTCTTCTTTCAACCAATTATTCATCCAAATGATTCTTCTTTCAACCAATTCTTCATCCAAATGATTCTTCTTCCAACCAATTCTTCATTCAAGTGATTCTTCATTCAAATGATTCTTCTACGAACCAATTATTCATCCAAATGATTCTTCGTCCAACCAATTCTTCATTCAAATGATTCTTCTTTCAACCAATTATTCATCCAAATGATTCTTCTTCCAACCAATTGATCATTCAAATGATTCTTCTACGAACCAATTATTCATCTAAATGATTCTTCTACATTCAATTATTCTTTCAAATGATTCTTCTAGCAAAAAGATGCTGCATTATGCTGAACTTATGTTGAATTGGCCTTTCACTTTGCATGTAAATTCTATGTGAGAGTTCGGAGGAACATTATAGCTCACAGCAGAGACCATGAGACCCTCCCCTCCCAAAACATGGGTGAAGCTGGGTGAAGAAAGTAAACAACTTTGGCTGACCACTGTCCCAAGAGATTATGACCATAACCTCAGTGAAATCAAGCCTGTGGGTGGGTTTGCTCGCCTCCTAAGCAAACGCAATGGTCAAGGTGGTTTATGGGGAGCCCACAAAACAGTACCGCTTCATTTATAGGCAACGGAGCAAGAGGTTCACAACATAACATAAATCAACTAATTTCTGTGACACTAAAATATTCCATATATTGCCATCTTTATGGGGCAGTGCATACATAAATAAATAAACTGACTAAAACTAGCATATAAACGTTTGGGGTCAGTAATTTAATTTTTACTTTTAGTCATCAAGGATGCATTAAAGTGTTTAAAGGTAACAATAAGGACATTTTAAAAGATTTCCATTTCAAATAAATGCTGTTCTTTTGAAATTTCTATTCATCAAAGAATCCTGAAAAAAGTATCATGATGGTTTCCACAAAAATATGACGCAGCACAACTGTTTTCAACATTGATAATAATCAGAAATGTGTTTTGAGCAGCAAATCAGCATATATTAGCTTTGTTCAAAGGAATACATTACATTTTAAAATATATTCACATAGAAAATGTTTATTTTAAATTGCAATCATATTTGACAGTTTTTAATGTTTTTTTAATCAAATAAATGCAGTCTTGGTGATCATAAAAGATTTCTTTCATAAACATAAAAAAAATCTAACCAACCATAAACTTTTGAACAGTAGTGCAACACATGAAAATATTTTATGGCTTTAAAAGACTTAAAATATGTGCAAATGTCGTTTATGAACTGTTTGTTTGAATGGCAACAAGAACCGTGAAAAGAGTTTTCTCCTTTGTGTTCCGCACGGAAAATAACAGCATATGAGTTTGAGGGGCTGGGACATAAATTATGACAGAATTAGCATTTTTGTCACGTCTAATTTTCTCAACCTATATTTTCCAGAGTTTTCGGTCTGCTGGAGCTTTAATATTATTAATGTGAACATAGCCCCGTATTCATTTGACAAATAAAATATGGTGAGAGATGCTATTGATAAAGTAAAAAAAATCTCCTTAAAATCACATCGCTGACTTAAAAACCCGAATATAACCAAACATGGTTCTTGATAAGAAAATGCTAAACCTGCTGCTTTTATCTGTTGAAATCCTTCATGTTCATTCTTTCTTCTCAGTAGCCCTACACTACAGATGTTTGTATTTTTCTTTCTAGTCAGTGACAGCATCGTCTAGCAATGTTCAAAAGGGCTTGACTCATCCACGCCAATGTCAAAAGCCCTGCGTTTTGTGAGAAACATTGTTTAACCGAGTTTCCTTTCCACTTCCCGTGTACTCTGGTTTTGTTCTTGTGTTTGTTTTATCATGTGACATGGTTTCTTCCATTTGACCGACGGTTTTTAGCAGAAAATCAGCTCCAGATTTAATCACGAATCCTGCTACCGAGAAACGTCTCGGATTTTTGCGGTCTTCTCCGTGAAATTGTTAAATGAATAAAACGTGTCATTTAACACCTCATCGGTTCCCCTGTGGACCACTGGCACTTGACCTTCTCAGCACTTGGACAAACTTTGATACGACACCTGTAGTCAAACGCCCCTCCAAGTGAATCGTGGGACATTTGAGAAACATGCAAGCTCTGGTCCGACCCAACCACCCAGTATGCCATCTAACTGGGAGATTATTAAGACTGATGTCCCCAGCGAGGCCAATATTTTTAGTTCTACTGCAGAACGTCGGCAATTTATCATCCAAACATCCCACAGGTTTGTGTTGTGTAGGTACTTTTGGATCTAGTCCGGCGGGTTTGATTCAGTGCCAGAGAAAACATGGCCGCTTTGCCAACAGAGCGTTTAGAGCCCGAGCTGTGAAAGCCTGTCTGAGGGTTCCAGTAAATCCTTCTGCTAACAGGTAAGAAGTTTGGAAACCGCCGAAGCGGCTCCCAAACCCCCAACACGATCTCCACAAGCAGCGTTTCATTTAGCTCGCTATTGTTTGGGGAACAGCCTCGCGAGTCTTTTCATTCATTTATGTTCACGCTGCATCGATTCGAAGACTTCTTCATGAAAAGAGTATTCACAGAAACTCTTTAAATATTCAGCACCGGGGCCACAGAAAGGACACACGTGTGTTCTCAATAAAAACTATAGGTGAAACCTGTCAAAGTCGAACTTGATGTGTTCCTGAGCTTAGACGGCATTCAAGAGACCTTCCACTTGCGAAAGGCTTTGTATCAGCTTACAGTGTATGGCATATTTGAAGTCATTTTATTAAAACGTATATAAGTCTACAGTGGTGCCATTCTTCTTTGTGCTAAGTCAAACTCAATATGTAGTGCATGCAAAGTTGTCTATAAAATGTGTTAAATAGTTTTGATGTGTTGGAAATAGTAAACAATTTTTAAATGACTTTTTTATTATCCCTTAAGGCAAAAAAACAAACAAATAAAAAATAGAAACAAAACAATTAATTAGATTTTATCTGTGCATATAATAAAGTTGTAACATTTCCAAAGTACAATACACTGATATAGATAAACACATTTCTATTCTTGATGAAAGGTATTTTTTAATAAACTTTGTTCAATAATTACATAATTTAAAAATAAATTAAATACAGTATATAATGTATTATTGTATGTATGAATATATATATAATATTCACATGAACACACATATACACAGTATATACAGCGTATACACACACACACACACACACACACACACACACACACACAGGTCTTACATATACAAATGTTATACATATAGATTTTACATATTTTAAAAAGTCTTATGACTACATATAATAAACCAATTTAAATCTACGACATAATAGTTCTTAAACAGTATTTAAGTCACTTCAAATTACAGATTACAAATTCGAGTTCACATTTTCACCAAGAAATATGAAAAATGATAAATAAATTATTAGAATTAAAATAAAATATATATTCCTATAGCTAAACAACTAAAGCTATTTGTAAGTTCTCGGCCATATGTGATTTTTTTTCCTTCTCAAAGGCCATTCCAATATCTACATAATAAACAATAAATGCAATTTCAGAGACGCATGCAAATGCTTTCATGTTGTCGAGCAGGTGCCATCCCATGTGGTCTGTCAACATTTCAGCGGTCAGTGAACCGCCTACACAAACATGTTTCGATTTTATCTAATCGTCTGGAGGGAAAGCCCTTCCAGTAAACGCTTGGTTTGTTTAGCCCTCCACCATCCAGCCATACATAAAATATACAAATATTTACTGCATGATGGAGGTGAATGGGAGGTGTCCTTCTAAAGACCCACGAGTCTCCCAGAACCCCATGCGATGGGGCAGATGAGTGATGCGTGAAAAACTGCTGGAACAAGGGGGACCGGAGGGTGAACTGCTGAGGGGCTTCATCAGATTTTGGGGGCTCATACATCATGGGTCTCGATGGCCACTGAGCTGAAGATTGGGGGGGAGGTTAGGAGAAGGCACACCAAGGCTGTGTGTGCTGCCACACAGTAAGGCCTTTTGCTGGCGACCGCAGAATTGCCGTGTTTACTTAAAAGCTAGTGCATAAGAGAACAGCAGACCACCGGCAGTCGCCACCCGCCGGCACTGGGCAAGGGCTACGGCTCATCTTTGTTGAAAATGGCTGGAGAACCTGCTACCTGCACAGGGCCAAGCTAAATTTAGCAACAAACTGAAAAGCCCTCCTCATTCTTAAAAAGCGGTTTAAGTTTCCAGAGCGAGAGGGTTCAGTGAGGGACAGGAATGGTCTGAGAGACGCGTTGTGTCTCGTCCCGCGCGCTCTGTCCTTCCTTGCGATTGTGCTTCCTGTGATGTAATATACCATAAAACACGTCAACGCGGGTTAAACACACAGCACTCGCAGAATTCGTCTGGCCTGCTGGAGAAATTTAACAAAAATACATACAAATAGCACCTGTTTTGCCATTATTGTTTGGTGTGGGACTATTGGTTTTAAACAGCGCGTGAATTATACTTATTCTTCAACGTGGAAGTAAGCCTATAGGTTCATTAGCTGCTATATGGAAATAACGAGAATAACATTGTGCAGTAAATGATAAAACTGTTTGCATTACAAACCAGTATAGTTCATAATTCAGATAATACATTATAAATAATATGGTAAGACACCAGTTTTTAATATTAAGCAGCATAACGAACTGTTGTATACAGATAGAAATATGCAGATTAGACTGGAAGCTAGATCCATCAAATTTACAAATGGCCACGCCCACTTTTACTTTCCGAAATCCCAGTACAGAACAGTACCTAAACCTATATGAACATCTTACCACATAGAAACCATGTGTAAATATGATATATGATCAATTATAATAGCAATCGTGTTGATGCTATGTGTGAATAAAGTCATGAGTTTATGATTATGAGAATCATTTGACATAACTTCCAAGATGGCGGTGACTCTCTTTATTTTTAAACGTTAGCGACCCAAACAAGAACCCAAGTTGGTTCCCAATTTACCCTGTGACCAATGAGCATAACTTGGAGCTGGCTTTCATGTATTTTGCTGCTCATTAAATGAACGTGCAATATACAATATATATATACTATACAAACTGTGTCAATTAATACCCTAGCTTTCACTTATTTTGCTTGTTTAACAATTTTGAGACAAACTATGACTAACATCTGGAATCACATTACATTAGATAGTTTACAAGTTTTGAATAACGAAAGAGGGTAATAATAATCGTAAATGTTTTGGCGGAAGGTGGAAAAACACACTACTAAATGCAATTCTAACTTTTGTGGTTATACTTTACATTATTTATGTAAATAATATATAAAGTGTTAAAAAATAACAGTGCTTATGTTTTGTCAATGTATAGATATGTTTAGGTTGATATGGGCCGCTATACGTAAACCCTCTGCTATATTGGAGAGGTCAAAGCAAGTCCGTGAACACTCGAGAGCAAGTCTGCAACACTTATACGCATGTATATGAATATCAATATCATAGACTTCAGCTGACGGTTTTGCCAAACTAGCACAATACAACAAGACGAAGCCGTTAGCTAAGATCACATTTACAAGGTACTGTTTAAAAACCTTTGAGTTAATATATACTAAAAACACAATCCAACTTACCTGTGAAAGTGTATCCAATTTTTTGGGGGGTAATTTAAATGTTGTGTTTTTTCACATCCAGAGGGTGCTCAATGTATGACACTCATTTCTTTCTATCTATTATTTCTATTGTATTTCAACACTTTGACCGCTCCAAGATGGCAGCTGCGTCTACATGATGCTTGGAGCGGGCGAATGTGGCATCTACCTATAGATGTACCACCCAGTGCTGACCATAAGACAAAGCGCTGGAGCCGTTTGTTATTGCTTTGGTTACCTTCTTAATAATGTGATGTTCATCTTTTTGATGAAAATATGCGCTCTAATTTGTAATCTAACATTTCAAGTGACTGAAACACTTTTAAAAACTCATTTATTTATGTGGTATGTACATTTAAATTGGTTTATTACTTTTAAGACACAAAAGAAAATGTTTTGGTAGCACCCTTTATGCACTCTTAAAAGTTAAAGTTCTTGATTAGCATCTGTGGTTCCATGAAGAAACAACCTTTCCATTCCACAAGAGGTTCTTTGTAGTTAAATAAGATTGTTTCGATTTTTAAAATGGTTTAAGAACTGTTCACTCAAAGTTATTTTGGAAACCAAAGCCCTTTGAAACTTATTTTTAAGGATGCACTTCTTAAAATATAAAAGGGGGGTTTCACAATGATGCCACAGAAGAACCTATTTTGGTTCCCCAAAGAACCTGTCAGTGAACAGTTCTTAAAAGAACCAGCGTGAGGAACATTTTAATAACCTAAAGAACCCTTTTCCACTATAAAGAACCTTGATAGGTTCCATGATATTACAAGGTCTGCATGAAATCATCAATGCCAGTGAATAAACATTACTTTAGAGTCTAAATGGACCTTAATGTGTAGAAATTGGCTTTCACAAAATACAGTTATACTAAGCAGTTGTAATGTTGAGGATTATTCCTGTAATAATGGAGTATTGAAACACCCAGCCAAACTCAATTCATGTTAACTTCCCTGTGTGGGCCAGACCTGTGCATTGGGACAGTAGGTGGATTTCTCTTCAGGTGCTTGGGTAATTGTGCTTGGCATAAACCACCGGTTCGTTGTGTCGGGCCGCGTGAATAGGATCCTCAAGGTGGAATTCCTGTGCTAACATGGGGAAGTCGCTATATACATGGTCATCTGACTGGACGGCGCCCATGGATTGGTTGGGTGGAAAATGTCCACACAGTAGGTGGGCGTGGGTGGCGACTTCGCCCTTGTGCCCACTCAAGACCTCATAAAAACACCTGACAGTTCATATTGCCTTTGAGTACAACCCAGTATTGACACGAGCTGACCTCCGTCAACGCCAGCCAAACAAAACAGCAAAAATTCACATAATAATTGAACAAATAAATGGAGAACTTGTTTGGCACACTGTTCATAAAGAGCTGGACTGGCAGGCTTCGGGAAATAGAGTCTCACTTTCTCTGTACTGAGAGTTGACATCGAGGTGTGTGTCCTATAAGCGCAGTTTGGACTGTCAACAGGGGAAACATACTGTACTAGGTTTTTCCAAGCCAGGACAAATCCATTCAGCGCTTGTGAAAAGCTGCCTCTCAATCTAGCACCACACCAAGAGCCTGATTCTAATTATCCATGAATACAAACCTTTGAGATGCTGCTTGTTGTACGCTGGTCAAGAGTAATGTCCACGTCTCTTTAAATACAAAGTTATTTCATGAAACTCTAGATGGTGCATGTCGATAGATTCTAACTCAATCTGATATAATCACATCATTACTCATATGGTGATGCTGATTGGTTACTTTTCACATCAGCAGCCAATGAGCTTGCTGCTCAACATTCAAATACTTGGCTAGTGCTTGCTGTAGTAACTGGAAACACTCCACCTTCCCCAGCTCCACCTGTACAGATCTGCCACAGGGTAATTTAATGTATTCTGTATATGCAGGGTTATTTGCTACATGTTCACAGCAGCAGGTCGGGGGATGTATTGACAGTAGTAAGTCTCTGTACTTGCTCTGCAGCAGTAGCGTAGCGGATCTATTCTACCAAGACCAAACACATTAACACTGCCATGTATATTGCAATGCTAAATTCTCAGAGAGTTGTCATGACAGGAATGCTCTGAACAGAGATGGAGAGACAATGCTACAGCCTCAAAAACACTCTCATATCTCTACTTTGTTTCATTGCAGTTGATTGTATTGCAACGGTTTGTATATTTATACAGTGCAAGTTATACCCATGCTCTCAAAAGAGAAACTCGTAATCTTGAGAACTTGGAAGTCTTGAGAATTGCGTGGAAAAACAGTGTGTCCAGCTATAGACAGGCTATAGGTACCCGTACCCGAGATCATCTGGCCCGACCCGAGCGGCACAGTTAAATTTAGAGCCCGAACACGACCCGAAATATGTTTTCCCCCCCACAACGAATAGCCAATAAAAAAAAGGCTGCATTTCACGATTGCATGCAACGGCCAGTAAACAAATACACAAAGAAATAGAACAAGGCTCGGCCATTTCACAAGGCAAAATAAAAACACTCTCACCAGTTATGAAAGTTTATGAACATTAGGTGGAGCGGTCTCATACATTCTGCCGAGTTATTGAATGGTTGTATAGGACAAGACGATAATTCTTCCACCGTGCAAATTATGCTCATTTTTGTCAGTTAAGGCTCGTTAGCATTCGTTGGCAAATCAGACACGGAGATGTAGTGCGTAAGATCATATTTATTTGAATTAATGTAGGCCTAAAATTAGCGAGAGAGAGACAGAGAAAACAGTGCACAGAATCTCTTGGATCACAATTTGCAATTAGACGGATGTAATGTACAGCAATATCTTTTGAAAATCATATTTCCAATGTTACAAAAACAGCATTCTTCCATCTTAGAAACATTTCCAAGCTACGGAGCATGTTAAGTGTTTCTATGAAAAATTCATGACCTCTAGACTGGACTATTGTAATGCACTGCATCTTCAATATACAGATAGTACAAGTGTAGTACCAGGTCAAGAAAATATGAATATTACTCCAATTTTACAGTCTCTGCACTGGCTACCTATTAAGTTCCGTATCAGTTACAAAATATTATTACTTATATAAGGCCCTAAATGGTTTAGCTCCTGCGTACCTAACTAATCTTCTATCACGCTACAATCAACCCGCTCCCTACAAAACTCTGGACTCTTGTAGTACCTAGGATAGCAAAGTCCACTAAAGGAGGAAGAACTTTTTCATATCTGGCTCCTAAATGGAATAGTCTTCCTGATAACGTTCGGGGTCAGACACACTCTCTCTGTTTAAATCTAGATTAAAGACCATCTCTTTAGCCAAGCATTCATATAAGCATCTCACAATCTTGTACTGCAGGTATATCTGATCAAACACACATTATTATGCTTTAGCTTGGATGGAACAACAGCTACACTAATTATTTCTCTGTTTCTGGATTAACATCCCATAATTACACAAGCTTCAGTCTGGATCAACCCTTAAATGATCTGAGATGACCAAACACCTGAGAAGAGATGATGCAACCCCTCAGACAATATACAGAATTAACCAAACTTTGCCATAACTTAACTATATTAAGTTTCCGCAATATATAAATCTATTATAGAAACTTAATTTCCTGTAAAGCTGCTTTGCAACGATTGTATCATGAAAAGCGCTATACAAATAATCTTGAATTGTATATAATTGTCATGCACGGCTCATATTTTGCAAAACAGATAGTCCCGCCTCAGCATTGGTTGAGTCAATGTTGCTGTTTTGGGATGCTCAAGATGCTCAAGCAAACAGAGCAATGTTTTGGAAGCACCAGAGCCACAGTGTTTACACTTTTTTGTGCCAAAATCAACCTACAAATGGCTTACTTATAGTTGTCTCTGCATATTAACATAGAAAGAATCACACACTTCAACTTAAAGAAAAGATTAGAACCCAAACAGTTTGAAAGTACCTCTCAAATAATTCATTGAGAAGGCATTTTATGTTAAAATATGGTTATGAACCACAAACCATATGAAAATGTCAGTTTTGACATATGCTGACAGTGGTTGCGTGATGGACGGGTTACGCTTCATGTTGAAAAGTACTGCAGTGTACTCGGTGTGTTCTTGGACTGGGTGTGTGTTATTGTCATGTTAAGTGTATGCAGCAGCTTTTGGGGATTTTACAGCATTCTGTTCCTGTTGTCATGCACTTGAACTACTACCAATGTAAAGTTTATAAAACGATAATTGCATTCCAATATAACCATATTTTGATCACTGAAACCTTATCTTGACATTAAAATGGCATGACTGGCATCTTGCAGAGGCTGTTACTTCAACGCCCACAATGCATAAGCATTCTCATATTCCATCATTAAACAAAAATGTACAGTAAATATAATGTGGAGATCGTTGGATTTGGAAAACGCACACGCTTGGACAGTTTATACGTTTGAACATGTCATCACCCTGCTACAGTTTACACTGCATTCCTTTTTCTAAACCACTTTTATACACCCCGATGTTGATAATTGCTTAGTTTCTCTCAGATCCCTTTCCTGAGGGCACCACTGTTATGCTTTAAAAGACACTTTTATGTGGTGCTTGGCCGGAGGACTGTTTTCTGTATAAATGAAATACAATAAAGACAGAAAGGGTGTTTCTCAACGTTTTCAAAGTTTCCCTCTCCGCTTTTCACTGGCAGACCTCTCTTGGAAAGCTTTAACTGAAGATTAAGCGTTAAAATCTGTGTGGTTTTGGGCACCGTTGCCATAATTCAGCTATATCCCAGAAACATAAGCGCAGGGCGAAATCACCAGCTCCTGCGATGGAGATCCAGGGTGCCCTAAACCACACCGAGCTGGAATCCTGGAAGACCAGACAGTGGTCAAAACCAACACCTACATCCACACTCGCACACAAGCTCAGGTTCATTACCCGTGTGGAGGCCGTGAATCTGATATGAGTGGAACGGAGCCCAGATCAGTCCAAGAGATATTTGGACAAAGAATAAAAAAAGATTGTTTGGAAACTCTTGAAGGGATAAAGAAGAAATTCTCCCCCAAAAAAGAAAATTTGCTGAATATTTACTCAGCCTCGGGTCCATCCAAGATGTAGATGAGTTTGTTTCTTCATCAGGTTTGGAGAAATGTAGCATTACGTCACTTTCTCATCAATGGATGCTCTGCAGTGAATGGGTGCCGTCAGAATGAGAGTCCAAACAGCTGATAAAAACATCAATAATCCTGCGTGAAAAGTGAAAATCTGCGTATTTGTAAGAAACAAATCCATTATTAAACATGAATCCTCTATCCAGATTGCATTCTCCAGTGAAGAACGTGGTCTTGTATGATTCAGGAGAGAAATATACACAGATTAAACACCTTTTACAAGCAAAAAAAACTGTTCTGATCAAATATGTTACATTATTACATTTCACTTCTGATTATACCCTGTATAATTTATTATGTGACGAATAAAGAAACCTTGATATGTGGGTGGATTTTGATATGAGAGGACAACTTTTTCCCTGGATGAAGCGGTGCTATGGATTATATACTCGTGTTTAAGCTGGAATGACAATTTCAAGTTAAAAACATCTTAATGATGGATTCGTTTCAGAAGACATTAGTTGTTGGACATTAGTTGGTGTGGATTATTGTGATGTTTTTTCAGCTGTTTGGACATTTTTATTTTGGGTGAACTATTCTTTTAAGCCTTATTCTTTCAAAGTCTTACTCATACAGCTCATTTAATGCCACTAAAGATTTAATAGGCCTAAAAAACAGGGTGGTTTTATTAGTAACTGATCGCTTGGTCGAGAGGGGATCACAAACGAGGGCTTGCTGATGTCAGCGGAAAAGGAAAGTCATTTTAGATGCAGAGCAAGGTAATCTATTTTGACAAAAGAATACAAAGAGACCCATTTCTTCTATTCTATTTCTATTAGAATAACATGCAATCTTGACAATAAGATCAGGAGTGTGCATTGTTAATAAAAAATTAACAAAAAGGAGGAGGGACGTTGATTAATCCGTCTCTGGACCCAGAATCACGACACATAAAGCAACCATTTATTTAACAGACAAGAAGAGAAATAAAGTATGAGTAGTGAAAATATAGTCCAGTTTACCTCAGAAAAATGAGAAACAAAACAATGCATTAACTAATTGGAAAGAAACTAACTTACCCAATAAAAGAAAAATCCCCAAACGAAAACACAATCTACCCTTTCTCCCTGTCTATCCACCAAACCAGGAGAAAAGGATTAAACAAAAAGAAAAAAGTAAATAATAAAGACAATCCATTTTGATTTCATGTTGACTTGAAGGCTTATCTTAAGCACACCAAATCTACAAATCAATATGTACATTCTCCCTGAAATGATTACATGTGCATTTCACCTGTTTGCTCTTCAGTGCACTTCTCTGTGTGTGTCATACCACAAGAACAGATCTGTACCGGATTTGCTGCTAAATCCAGTCCGTTTGACCTTATCTGTCCCGCTACAGTTGTCCCGCTGGTCTAATTAGGATTATGCTGCCATCTTTAGGATGCTATGCTGTACTTGCTCTATATTGCGTTACCCTTCCACAAAAGAATGATTTAATCTTACCATGTGCATTTTTGCCTAACGTTTCAATGTTTTTAGGCAGCGTGTATTATTGGAATCAGAAATAGATTGATATTCAAAAGGCATGTACCTTTAAAACACTTACATATAGCCTGACATATGAAATAATCAGTGTTGGGGATAATGCAATCACAAGTAATGCGAGTTACATAATCTGACTAACATTTGAGCTTCATTTTTTTTATTGCTGAAGTGTTGAACTTTGCTCTCCTGCGTTATACTACATAGACGTGAATTTACATTTTCTTCAGCCCAACGCTTATTCAGTTCACGTTTGGTGTGAAAAGGCTTTTACGTTTGCTAAAAATACCATGCTTTGGTCACACTTTATTTTAAGGTCCAATTCTCGCTATTAACAAACCATTAACTACGACTTTTGACTCCGTAAACTACTAATTTGCTGCTTATTAATAGTTAGTAAGGTAGTTATTAAGTTTAGGTATTGGGTATGGTTATAATGTAGAATATGGTCATATAGAATATGTGCTTTCTAAGTACTAATAAACAGCCAATATTGCAAATAAGCCAAGGTCATAGTGAGAATTGGTCCCTATACTAAAGTGTTACCAACCTTTTCTATTAAAAACAAACAAGCCCTGATCAGATTTAAAATGTAACACAAAGTAGCACATTACTTTCCATAAAAAGTCATCTAATTAGTTCAATCTTAGGGAGTAACATTTACATTTATGCATTTAGCAGACGCTTTTTATCCAAAGCGACTTACAGTGCATTCAGGCTATACATGTATTGTCAGTAACGTGAATACATTCCTTTTAAAAACTAACTTTCCCCAACAATAAATTATATAAGTATAAATATTAGTGCTGTAATTCAATTTAAAATAATTAACTAATTCATTTTCTGAAATTAATCACGATTAAACTAGGGGGACAAAAAGCTTTTTTCAATGTGTCAAACTGAAAACACACACACTACCTAAAGGTGGACATTTGTACAATTATACTGTTAGATCTTGTTCTTGAGGTATCAGTCAGAAGGCATAGAAACAAAACTTTTCAGCAAACTTTTGATCATGTTGATTATTTAGAGGCCTTTCAATGTGAAACTACAGGCTTTGCAGGGTTAAATCACATGATTACAGAGGTGAGTACTGTGGTAGAGTAATACCATTATTTTTTTAAAGCATAATACTAAATAATGACCAAATTCATCATGCACCATGATATTAGTAATCATAACATACCCCTCCCCCACGCTGCATTGTAGTCTTTTATTATGAAATACAGTCCTGTCAAAATCCATATCATTACCTTTTGCAGTTTAACTGAACTCATAATGATCTTTTGCTATACTTTTTCACATTCCTCACAAAAACCATAGTTTATTGTGAAGAAACCCGATGTATATTCAAGTGTGTGTTGCAGCTGTCGTGCGGTGTCGGCCTCTTTGTTTTGGGCCAGCGTCTGTCACTCTTCCGCCTCAACCAATAGGAGAACACCTTACTTAACCCATTCGACCAATCAGCGTTGAGCTTTGTTCCACAGTCCCAGTTCCTAGGCGGGAGCGCACCGAGCCGTCGAGCTATTTCTACTTTTACCGCATTTCGCAAAACCGTTTGTTTACGCATTTAAGCAGCGCTGTTTTTACTTATTCACAAGCTTCGATGTACAATCTTCCCAATATTTTTTTTTATATGTAACAGATAGCTGTGTTTGTCGTAAAATCCTACGAGGACATTCAAACGGAAGGCGCGAGCCGGTTTGACGGGTGTCAACAACGCGAGACAACAGTCGCACGCTTTTATTTTCACTTATTCCCCTTCAGGTGCTTACAAAAGCACGCGGCTTCACTTTTAAAAGCGAAAAGGAAGACGTTGTACTTTTGTTTTGTTAGTAATAACCCGTGTTTTATACTGCTCTGTGTAAAGATCTAGCATGGCGCAATTTCACGAGGATCCGGCGCTGCTCACCAAAGAGAAACTGAAGAGCGAGTTACTGGCCAATAACGTTCCTCTGCCCAGCGCAGACAGCAAGAAAGACGCGTATGTTCAGCTGTATCTGAAGAACCTGACGGTGCTCAACAAGAAGAACATCTCTGCTCCCGCTCCAGACACCTTCTCCAGCGACGAGGAGATGACAGAGCCGCTGCTGTCCAACAGGAGCCGCTCGGGGAAGGTGAGCCAGCGGAGACTAATCACAAGCAGTCATTAACACTGATTAGCGTGCTCTGTGTACGCCTTATAGATGTGTGGGAGAAGCAGATATATAACTGAGTGGAGATCGACAATAATAGCGTATTTATAACATTAATAATACAATATATGATCATTATTACGTCAAGTATGATGTTATTATTATACATATTTATTATAAAATAAATAAATAAACATCTGATGAAAAAAATATTGTTATGACGATAATTTATATTTTTGAGAACGTTACCATTCAAACATAATGAATGTGTATTTATAATGATTATCATATTTATTAATATTATTATGATTATTAGTATGAATAAAATAATCCATTGTGTTTTAATGGGTTGACTCAAAAAAGTAGAAAGACTTTCTTATGATAATTATCATGATGATAATTTATCACTTTTTAGACAAACCATTGAAGCTTAGTTTATGCTTATTTAAAAAATATATATTTTGTTAAAAATAATTACAAGGCAGTAATGATGTGAAATATGCTCATTATTATTATTATAGTGCAAATGTATACCTTTTTTAAACAAACCAATCGAACATTATGGTATTAATAATAATGTTATTAATGTAAACAGTATTACAAAAATTATAATTACATATTTGATCATAATTATGGAATATGATCATTATAATGATGATTTCTACTTTTTTAGACAGACAATCCAAACACTATGGATTATACATATTTATTAATAATAATTAAATATATAATCAGAATTATTACAGAAAAATATGATAGTAATTATCATTATTATCATGGAAATGTTATGATCATAAACAGATCGACCAGGGTTTCTTTTTTAACAACAAATGTTTTTTTAATGTTTATCTTTTTTTACATTCTTATTTTACTTTACTTATAATAATTATATATATATATATATAACCAATATTAATTCCACTAGTCTAACACAATAAAACATGCTTTCTAAACATTTAATATATTTGTTATACTTTATATAAAATAATAATTGATGTTTATTCTGACTTGAGTTATTTTGCATGTAAACACTTTTACATGTTATACACAGAAGCTCTTCTGTGATTTTCTTAGTAGGCAGAAATAGAGAAAAATAATAATAATGACATGCATTTTCCTTTTCATAATCCCTCAATCTTCAGAAAGCCACAAGAAAGACAGACAGAGTTCGGCCAGAGGTGAACGACATCTCCGGTTTGACTGATGAAGAGTTGAAGGTTCAGCTTATAAAGTATGGAGTCCATTTAGGACCAATTGTTGGTGAGTGTCCCAGTTTTTAACAGTCAAATTGTGTTTGTGAGTATTGGTTGCCCACGATGAATGTCTGTAGATGTGTGAAGGTTTGTGTTGTGTATTGTGTATGCATCACAGCCTCTACACGTAAGGTGTACGAGAAGAAGCTCCAGCAGCTCCTGGAGCAGCCGCCGGTGGAGACCACCATCCCTGAAGGCCGTCACCATCATAGCGGATGGAAACCAGAACGGCAACACGCATTCAGCCGAAGATCAGTACAGCGACAGAGAAGAAGGTAGAATAGCACTGAAACAAGCTGTTTGTGTTTGCACTGATAAACTACCACATTTTCCTGAAGACAAGCCGTGCCCGAGTAAAAGTCGCACGGGGTCGAAATCACATTGTTGAGAGACAAATTAACGTTGAATTTTATTATTGCATTCACAAATAATGTAGAATATTTGTCAATTAAAACACTACAAACATTATAAGTGACATTCATTATAAACAACATATGTGATCCTGGAGCACAAAAGCAGTCTTAAGTAGCATGTGTGTATGTTTGTAGAAATAGCCAACAATACTTTATATGGGCCAAAATTATCCAATTTTCTTTTATGCCAAAAATCATTAGGATATGAAGTAAAGATAATGTTCCATGAAGATATTTTGTACATTTCCTATCGAAGATATATGAAAACTTAATTTTTGATTAGTAATATGCATTGCTAAGGAACTTCATCTGGACAACTTTAAAGATGATTTTCTCAATATTTTGATTTTGTTTTTGCATCATCAGATTTTAAAATAGTTGTATCTCAACCAAATATTGTCCTCATAACAAACCATACATCAATGGAAAGATTATTTATTAAAGCTTATTGATATATGAATGAATCTCAATTTTTTTAAAAAAAAAACTGACCCTTATGACTAGTTTTGTGCTCCTGGGTCACATTTAAACTATTATAAATACCAAATCTTTAAACAAATCTGTTAAAGTGAACTGGAACCAGTATTGGCACATATTTGTTTGCCTTTGCATGCTTGGAAATAAATATATTATATAGGTCGGTTTGGAATATAAAACACAGGACGTTTCAGATGATAAAAATGCAGTATATTATCTCATAGTAATATGTGATATAATATATAATAATTATTATTAGTAGTAATATTTCACCTAGATAAGTTTTGTGTTATTGATTTATTTCTACATTTTAATATCAATAATGTAAATATTGTGTATTATACTTGCTCTTGGTAGAGCAGGAATTATTGATATTGAGTCTTTTTTCATTTGCACTTCAAAGTATATCAGCTCATGCACTTTCAAGTAGATCAACTTCATCCTTTGTGATTAAATTAGTAGTGTTCACTAAGTCAACTGTCGAGGAGGCGTGTTATTCTTTTACTAAGCTATCAGACTTCGGATGTGATCCGAGACATCCAGACAAGCACGTTTTCTTCATCAAGTGTGAACATGCAATCGAAGCAGCTTACGATTAAAACGAATTTAGTCTTCCAAACGTTGCATTAGAATTCAAATCATTCCTGAAAGTTAAATATTTATGGTCATATTAGGTCTCTGTGTAATCAGTTTTGCTCTGTATTTGATTGTTAGAAGTTGATCCTGTACCAGATGCGGTGACAAAGCCAGTCCGGAGCAGAGCAAAGACTCCGGTCACCACCAGGACCAGCAGCAGACAGCGCACTAAAGTAAAGAACAAAGTCAACATGCATATTAAAAAGATCATAGGAGAGTCTTCATTTATGCTGCTTGAGCTCATCTAGTGATCGACCGATATTGATTTTTTATAACCGATACCGATTATTTGTATGTTTATGTACCCGATAACCGATATTCAGAACCGATATGTATTTACTGTTATAAAGTAAATAAATAACAGAGAAGCTTTGGTTTTTCCTTCTTTCAGTCGTCTTAACAACAACAAACAACTGTTGAAAATTAACACTTTCATGTAAAATTTAATCTTCAAATTACAACAATAAAGACATTTTATTTATAAAAAGCATCATCAGCAACTCTGATATTAACAATAAGCAAAGTAATGTCTAATGTTTTCAAATGGAGAAAATAAAGGACAGAAGTCATATCAGCTTCATTTTAAACTACAGTTTTAGGTTTAAACGCTGTTTAATAGACTAAAGAGTGAAGAATAATTCACTGAATAATATTCTCTGGAATATTGAAATAAGCTATAACAAACAAAACATCGTATTTTATTGCATTTCTTAACTGTTTTATCAGAATTATTAAAATGTTTTTGTCTAAATTATGAAAACTGCTGACAGCGGTTTATCTATTTACACAGAACTATACTCAAACTGCGATCGCTTGCGGAGATAATAAATCATTAATGTAGATAGAGATGTATTTATTTAGATGTTTATTGGTGAAATAATGGTTCTATAGTAAATGTTAATATAATTTAGTGTGTTTCAAATGAGTGAATCTTGTATAAAGTTAGTATGCGTGTGTGTGTGTGTGTGTGTGTCCAAGTGTGTGTGTGTGTTCACTACTGTGTGTGTGTCCACTGCTCCAAGTGTGTGTGAAATACAGAGAACACATTTCACTGCTGGTTATACTCTGTATAATTGTGTATGTGACTAATAAAAAAAAAAAAAAAAAATATCGGTTATCGTTTTTTTTTTTTTTTTACGATATCCGATTATGGTAAAATGCTTAAATATCGGGAAAAATATCTGTAAATCGATATATCGGTCGATCTCTAATCTCATCTGCTGTGCTCTGTAATAGTTGAGTCTTCTCTTCAGCAGCAGGTGGAGGAGACGGTTACAGTCACTGAGGAAACATCTGTGGATCGAGGAGATATTTTAAAGGAAATCTTCCCCAATGAACCTGCCACACCAACCGGAATAACGTGAGTATGAACATGTTGTTTGAGTTATTGCAAATATGACCGGTCACATATTTGCTGAATGAAATCAAATACTTCTTTCTTACTAATTCTGAGGTGCTGATTCAAAAATAAAGCCTGTTTTGTTCTAGATTGTCACATTTTCCCACAAAATATGATGAGTTTCATTGCATTTTTGCTTTTGACAACCATTCGTATGGTGAAAATGACCTGTGTTCCCTTAATCAGCAGAAAAACCGCCACACACATTCTGTCAAAAACCATTCCAGGAAAGAGCCAGATTACAACGATCTGTTTTTACAAATCATGTATTTATTTTAGGCCTAATCCTGATTTCAAGGTTAGAATTACAACCAGCGACAGAAGAAAATGCATCTGTGGGTGTTTTACTACATCCAGACAGTGACCGAAAGTGACCGATTTTGTAGATAAATAAAAGCTTATTTTGTGAACATGAAATTTAGTATTTAAACATTTTTCCACTTCTTTTGCCGACTGTAAGTCAAATAACATACATAAATATATTTTGATATATACATAACATTTTGAATACTACTTTTTGTCATGAAAACAAATGAGAAATATTGCAAAACTTTTCAAATTGGACTAATATTCTTGTTTTATTAGGTGCATTAAAGCTATGTAATTTAAAAATGTCATTCTTGTATAAAAAAACTACATGTTGGAAAGTTTTCATTGATATTTCTGAACTCCCCTACAGTCAAATTCCTCCCTTTTATTAATCATTATATGTTGAATAAGTAGTAAGAAGAGTGGGATACATGTACAAATAATAAATTAGATGAAGTACATCTGGAAATCTCAAACAGATGTTTAAAACTAGATTTGATCGAGTGGTATTTAGCAGATGTCACAGGTGAAGACTCGACTCAATGCATGTTCTGCAAGATTCAAACATATTTTATTAGACTGTCCCACTTGTAATGTATGTAGAAAACTCTTTTATGAAGTGAACTTACTAATAGAGTTATTTAGTATAATTTTGCCAGAAAAGTTTTAGAATTCGTATCATATGTTAATGTAAAAAATCTTATGTAAAATAACTTGTTTGTTTTTAATTGTATTTGTTATACTTGTATTTGTTTTTATTTTTTTCATGAAAGTAACCTAAGATGCTGACACGGCATTAAATAAAAATATACTACTACTGAACTCACCTTCATAAAATGAGTTAATATTAGGTCTTTTTGTAGGGCTGTGTTATCAGTTCTTTAATCAAACTCTATAATAATTATGTAGATATTTATTTTTTATAAAACGATTATTTGCATGTTTTTATGAAGTGCAGAACCGATATTTATTTACTGTTTGTACATAGCTTTGGTTTTTCCTTCTTTAGTCTAAACAACAACAAACAACTGTTGAAATTATTTAGTAAACTTTATCTTCAAATTACAACAATAAAAACATTTTATTTATAAAAAATTTCAGCAACACTGATATTAACAATAAGCAGAATGTCTAAGTTTCAAATGGAGCAAATAAAGGACAGAAGTCATAATTTTTATCAGTTTTAGGTTTATGTTTAATAGACTAATGAAGTATTCAAAAATATTTTGAATATTAAAATAACTAACAAAACATCGTATTTTATTGCATTTCTTAACTGTTGTTTGAATTATTCAAATGTTTATGTTTTTGAAAATTGACAGCGGTTTATCTATTTACACAGAACTATTCAAATGAGATCGCTTGTAGAGATGATAAATATTATTTCGATAGAGATTATTATTTGAAATTTTCTATAGTAAATGTTAATATAATTTAGTGTTTCTCAAACGAGTGAATCTTATTCAAAGTTACATGCGGTGGTCGTGCTGGAGCTTCTCCTGAGTGAACAGTGTCCACTGCTCCAGGTGTGTGTGTGTGTGTGTGTGTGTGTGTGTGTCCACTGCTCCAGTGTGTGTGTGTGTGTGTGTGTGTGTGTCCACTGCTCCAAGTGTGTGTGTGTGTGTGTGTGTGTGTGTGTCCACTGCTCCAGGTGTGTGTGTGTGTGTGTCCACTGCTCCAGGTGTGTGTGTGTGTGTGTCTGTGTGTGTCCACTGCTAGTGTGTGTGTGTGTGTGTGGTGTGTGTGTGTGTGTGTGTGTGTGTGTGTGTGTGTACTGCTCCAGGTGTGTGTGTGTGTGTGTGTGTGTGTGTGTGTGTGTGTGTGTCCACTGCTCCAAGTGTGTGTGTGTGTGTGTGTGTGTGTGTCCACTGCTCCAGGTGTGTGTGTGTGTGTGTGTGTGTCCACTGCTCCAGGTGTGTGTGTGTCTGTGTGTGTGTGTGTGTGTCACTGCTCCAAGTGTGTGTGTGTGTGTGTGTTCACTGCTCCAAGTGTGGGTGTGTGTGTGTGTGTGTGTGTGTGTGTGTGTGTTCAACTGTGTCTGTGTGTGTCCATGCTCCATGTGTGTGTGTGTTACTGCTCCAGGTGTGTGTGTGTGTCCATTAGGTGTGTGGTCTGGATGGGTTGAATGCAGAGAACACATTTAGGGTTATACTCTGTATAATTGTTATCAAAAAAAAAAAAGATAGTTTTTTTTCTAAACCAATTCTGATTATGGTAAAATTTAATCGGTAAACCGATAATCGGTCGACTCTATAATAATATTGTGTATCTGAACAGGGCCACATGTCGGAGGCCGATCCACGGTGCAGCTGGCCGTCCGGTGAAGCTGCTGAACCTGAGGTCCGAGGAGTCCCTCCAGCAGCAGAGCACTTACACCGTGACCAAATCCTCCGTCACAGACGCTCGCAGCGCAGTGCCGGCCGCCTGTCCCAGACCCCGCCGCTGGTTAGCTTTCTGGCTGAAGCTTCTGGTGTTCATCACGCTGGCTGTGTCTCTGTATTTCGCCTTCCAGAACGTCACCGCCGATCAGATCAACGCCTGCCAGCTCTATGTCCAGGACAATGTCATCACGCCCATCGTCAAGTACATCAGCTGGGAAAGCCCAGCCGAGGGCGGCGAGGGCAAATGAGCGGCCCGGTCCGTCAGCCAGCTTCAGCATGCATCTACTGTCAGACTGATTTTCTAGTGCTTTACGGAGCGACGCGCCGGCAGGGTACGGGGAGGGAGGGATTCTGGTTATTGCAGTTTGACTTAGCAGTCACATCTGAATAGACTTGTGTTTCAAGTAGTCTTTAACTCTGTGTGTTTTGATCTTGCTTTGTGATTTTATGGTTTTGTAGCATTCGAGACGACGTAGAGAAGTGTAGTAGCGACTCATTCTCTGCTCAGTGGCATCACAACGAGAGGTTACGTGCCAAGACACGGCCAACACATGCTCAATTTGGTTTCACACACATCGGGGCTAGAAGGTAAAGCCTGAAGCTGAATGTGTGCAAAAAATGATTTGATAGTTTCAATGTTTTCCTGAATAATCATGGTGAAGTTTTTATTTTTGCACGACTGAATCTGACTTTATGAAATGTCGCTAATGAGACAAGAGTGAGAAAATTGTTCTAGCATAATCGGGTGAATCTCACCAAAAATATGTGGATCATGTTTCACCATAAAAACAAATGCTTTTATTGTAGTTTTTTTTATATATATTAATTTAAAAATTAATTGTAATTACAATAATGCAAAAAAACACCTAATTACTGTACTGTAAAAGAATACATTTTCATTATTGTGATGGGGAAATATTACTGTTATGCAAAAAATTATTGCAATCTGATTTTTAAAACGATGTGTCTACACTATATATATATATATAATGTTTAAAATAGGCATATTAATAATTCAGTTCAGCCACAGTACACTTAATTTTCATTTAAATATATCATTATTTTTGCATTACAGTAATGAGAATTGAGTGCTTAATTGAATGTATTTAAAATAATTATCAATTTTTTTTTTTTTTTTTTTTTTTTTGATCAATTTGATTTGATGTTTGATGTTGAAATGTTGATTTTGTGGTGAAATATGACTAGCATATTCTTGACGGTTTTCGTGAGATTGGCTCAGTAGCGTTTGTTTTTAATGATTTGTAGCATTGACATTTTCAAACTACTGAACTAGCACCTCAGATAATGTCTGGTTTTAGTTGATTAGTATTTATTTTTCTATCCAGAGCTTAAACTGTGATCTTCTGAAAGTCTCATGCAGTCAGTAATGCTTCACTTCTGGTGAGAGACAGTCTGTTTTTATAGATTATGACGGCTTGATAAATGTGTTTGTGATGTGTTCATAATGTGACGTGGCATTAGCAGATTTAAAGACCTGTAATGAGAGTTGAGTCCACCGACACTTGCCTGTTATTGACTGTAATCAGACCGTCTGTTATTGCTCAAACACTGGCATTCATCTGACTAAACTATGAATTCATTTCTGTGCTGTGATTTTTGAAAACAAATCTGGTCTGGAGGTAATTTCATTCAGACAAATTCATTTGCAGGGTTTCTTTTTATATTTTGCTACTCCTTTTAATTATTTTTTAACTGCAATATTTTTCTAATGTCTTCTCTAAAATTAAAAACATTTGTTAAAACGCAGTGGGTAACTTAAAATGTAGATATATCGAATCCACTAAGTTTTGTCCTGCCGTATCGAAGGCAGTGAATGGTATAAAGTCTAATTTACTCTTTGTATTTAGGCAGCTATTTGTGTAAAACTGGTCATACGGAATGAATGATTAATCCTTGATTAGTACAATTCTTGTGTGAAATAAAAGAAGACCTTTGAAATCCCAGAGGTGACCCTTCCTTGCAGTTTAGTGACACGCATTCCAGAAAATGCACCAGGAATGTTTCCAGTCATTATTACTCCGAGGTTTGACCTTCAGACACACCATTGCACATGCTAGCAAACCATAAAATCTGTCCTGTTCAGATATACATATACACAGCGTATGAAGCAATACTTTACTGCTGTACAACATTAATGCATGTAAATGTGGCTCAAAGACTGCAGACGGTGACTTTGAGGTGCATGGAACCTCTTGCGTAATGCACTCCGGAGAAGCCCCGCCCCTCATTTTTGTCCTGATTGGTCAAGCGAGCTCTATTATGGCAAAGGCTTGGCTCATGAATATTAATTACATAATGCGACGTTACCTAGTTGGATTGGCTGAGACGCAACATCTTAACTGATCTGTAATTTGTGGTCTTTTATCATATCAATATTAAAACACTGGAAAAAAATTATAAACGCGAACTCAAAAGATCTAAGACTTTTTCTATGAACACAAAAAGCCTATTTCTCTCAAATATTGTTCACAAATCTGTCTAAATCTGTGTTAGTGAACGAGATAATCCATCCACCTCACAGGTGTGCACAGGTGTGCCTTAGGCTGTTCACAATAAAAGGCCACTCTAAAATGGTATTTGGTTTGGCAGACCATTTTATGTTATGTGTAACTTGAAAAAAAAATACTGGTCTTCATACAGGGTAACATTTCGAGCTGACAAGCTCTTCGTCAGGGCTGTTACCTCGAAACGTTACCTTGTGTGAAGTCCAATGTTAAACTGTTTTGCATTTTTGTAGCCTATGGTTTGCCGACTTCTGTTTAGTTTTTTCATTATTTTCTTTGATGAGCACCCAAATTAGAGCATTTTGTGCCATCAATGTGCATGCTTTGGTTCTGCTATGTATGTGTACCTTAAAATTAGTACTTGTAAAATACGTTTTTTTACTTTTTTTATAGTTATATCAATTACTTACCCAGTCGGAAAATTCATTTATAAAATGATATAGCATGAACATGTGGATGGGTTGGCAGGACTACTGTATTCAAGGTTTCTTTATTCGTCACATAATAAATTATACAGGGTATAATCAGAAGTGAAATGTAAAATATGTCGTTTTAATTTTAGAAAATATAATAGTTGTAGCAGTAGTAATATGCTTGAACATATTTTCTTAGAAGGAACGTTTTTAACACAATATCTCACATTTGAAAAATAAATGTATGTCATTAGCAAATCTAAAAACATAACAGAAGAAACTGAAAGTAATGTAAAATTATTATATTTAATCACTGACACTGCTCATAATATCACTATGTACCTCCTCTGCGCTGAAAACGTTTTTTTAATAAGTAAATAAATAAATAAAAATCGCCGTCTCTATTAATATTTATGATCCACAGCTTCGCCATAGTAGGCCATGTGATGAGGTGGGCGGGGCCTTCGGTGACGCAGTCGCTTCCTTTATCCGGTTGAGCCTCGCGGCGCTCGCGCACATCGTTCGGTCTCTGCGCAGCCGGTAGAGGAGAGAACGGAGGCGCCATTTTGCGACAGCTTCTCTAAAGTAAGAGTTTCGCCAACCTAGCACAATCTTTTCTTCATCTTCAGACACAGAAGCGTCATTTCACAGTTTCTTCACATAACGGCTTTTGCACGTGTTAAATGTTTGCTTTAGTGGAATTTGTAATGCAGTGTCTCGCTCGCTCGAGCGCGCCGGGCCGTTGACCTCTCCACAGACCCGCTTAATGAAAGAGAGACATAGAGGACACATTACTCTTTTATATTAGACATGTATGTTAAACACGCAGCTTGTTAATGTGTTCAGTGCCTAACCAGTGTTGATGTTTCATCCAGGTCTACCATCAGACATGTATCCGACCACGCTGACCCAGCTGGCCCGGGCGAACCCCTTCAGCGCCCCGTTGTTCACGCTGCAGAAAGTCGATGAACCGGAGAAACACACTCCCGTACAGAAGCGCAGGCTCGCAGCCGCCGCGGTAGCCGGTAAGACCGTAGATTGAGACCAAAGACCATACATATCTACGGGTAGGAGACCAAAGAACACCTCATTTACATGGTTTAAATGCAGTTTTAATGGGTAAAGACGGAGGACGAGTTAAGAAAAACACCCTAACTCATCGTATTTTTTCCGTTTAATGCTTGATGTGGATATCCCGGTGCTCAGGATGGGAACTTACACCGTATGAAGGGTGAATAAAAGACTAGCATACAAGTTAGCGTTATGCTAACTAGCGTTAGATCCTCTCGATCTGTAGATTAGATGACTAGGAAGCTCCCTTTAGTTCTGTCAGTAACTGCATTCATCACTTTTATAGATTGTGTATTTCTGCATTAAATAGTCGTTTAGTTTGCTGCGGTGAGTTTCTGGCCTTGTTGCGTTCATGGAGGGCAGTGAAGGACAAAGTCAGAGGACGCGTTGTGAACGCTTCAGGGACGTTTTGATAATTTAACGTATCAGATATACATAAACGTGTCAAATGTTAATGTTATTGAGCGGTCAGGAGACATTATGTTCTTTATTTAAAGCGTCCTATTCTGCACATGACCTGCGTGTGTACCGCTATTCTCAATGAGGCGCGATCTGATTGGCTCTCTGGCGCAGGAACTCGTCCAGCGCTCAACAAGGCGCGTTCTGATTGGTCCTCAGTTTGAGGAACGCGTCCAGGTCCGCTATCGTTTATCGTCCAGTGTCTTGCCCAACATGTAATCTTACATTTTTATAGATTTTGCATGTTTTATTAGTGCTTCTCCCTTATGAGGTTGTATAGTAATAGTATGGAGATGTAGTTTTAGTAGAAACGCTTTAATTGGTGCACTTAATCGTTTTATCTGTTTACCTGAATGAATAAGAAGTTCGCCCATAAACCGAATATGACTTTTCCGGTTTGTTTGAAGTGTGTTAAAACGTTAAATAAATAATAGTTTATATTTCAATAAGTAAATTTAACTAAATAAATACAATACTCATTTTACATTTTAAATAATACAAATTGATTTTAAATATATCTTAGCGCTGTAGTAAAAGTAATTGTGAAAATAATGTAATAACAAAATTTTCACATTTATAATGAATTTGTATACATTTTATATGAAAATAAAGTATTTAAAAAGTGTAACTTAATTCTTCAAAATGAATCGGTAATGGTAATCTAATAATAATCACTGACTGACAAATCACTTCAGTCTAAATACTTAAGTCATTATATCAATATTCATAATTCAATACATTTATAGTAAACGTCTCAGAATTTGAATTTTAAAATGATAATGTTTTAAAATAAAAATAAAATTCTAACATGACATAAAATCAAACTAGAGAACAAGACAGAAAATAGAGAAAAAAGTATTTTAAGATGTTACAATGTAATATATTCTTAAGATAAATACAAAATAATTGATAATTAATTGCTGATTAAATATAGACTGAAATGATTTTTAAGTGTTGGGTTGTTTATATGCAAGCATTATTAAAATGAATACTGTTTATTAAAAAAAAAAAGTTAAATTATTAAATTGACTTTTTAATCATTTTAATATGCAACATTTGACATATTTAGAATAATATTTTTCACATGAGTCTTTTTCGATTAAAATAAATAGTGTCTGCCTTTTAAATCTTAGGACGGGGTTCCTCACACAAAGATGATCATATTTGAAGTCCGTTGCGTTTAATGTATTAATAACCGGAGAAACTCATGGCACCTGGTCTGGTAGCAGGAGAAAAGTCGGATGAGGCGGTTTTCCTCTAACCCACGAGCAAGCGTCTCAGACTGTGGATGAATGTGCTTCCGTGTTTCTCCTCAGAGGGAGACAGCTGTGAGTTCGGCTCACAGAAATACCTGCTCCTCTGTGGCTTCGGAGGAATCCTCAGCTGTGGCACTACACACACGGCTGTGGTGCCCCTCGACCTGGTCAAGTGCCGATTGCAGGTCCGTGTGTGTGTGTGTGTTAGCCGGAGTCACCCGAGTGTGTCCGTGTGAGCTGACCCCAGTGCATCAGCATGTTAAGTGTTGTGTTGTGATGCATGCGCATGTGTTCCTGTGTTCCCTCACGTCACAGAGTCGGCCAATAGCTGCGAGTTCGGCTCGACGAGATACTACGCCCTCTGTGGGTTCGGGGGCATCTTGAGCTGTGGTATTACGCACACGGCCGTCGTGCCCCTCGACTTGGTCAAGTGCCGTCTCCAGGTCTGTACTCGCTTCCCTCCCCTTCATCATCGAGATGACATCGGTGGCGAAGGGTCACTAACGCCTTTGAAGTGATTTGACTAACCAGCTACCAAAAATCATATCGGACGTTAATTTGTAATGAAGCAGAGGCGTAGTTTATGCGTTTAATAATCCTTTTAATAATTTTCTTCTCCTTCAAAATGAATTGTATTGTATTTAAATGTGTGTATATGTGTTTGTGTGTGTGCAGAACCGATATTTATTCACTGTATGTATATGTGTGTTTTTCCTTCTTTGTGTCTTAACAACAACAAACAACTGTGAAAATTAACATTTTCATGTAAAATTTAATCTTCAAATTACAACAATAAAAACATTTTATTTATGTATCAGAAACATGTATGTATGTGTTTTCAAATGTAAAGGACAGAAGTATATATGTTAAACTGTGTTCATAATCTGTGTGTGAATAATTCACTGTATATGGATATATATATAACAAAACACATTTGCATTTGTTTTTTTTCTAGAACCTAATTTTCTTCTCTGAAACAGAGGGGTGTAGTAGTATTGTGTCAAAATGAATTGCATTGTATTTAAACTAAGCCGAAATATAGGAGATTCAATAAAATAAATTGTTAGCGTTTTAATGAACAGTACTTTATCACTTATAAGTGATGAAAAAGATATATATATATATATATATATAGATGGTGAAATATACACATAGCTAGCCACAATACATGGCATTTGTCATATTACACCCCTACTGAAACACAAAAGGCGATATTATGCAGCATGTCCATGCTGCTCTTTTACATGATACATAATATATAGAAATGAATCTTGTTTCGTGGAACAGAGAATATAGCATGAATTTGGATGAGAATGAATAAATTGTTATTACAATCATTTTAAATCGGTGTGTGACGCTCTGCCACTGATGTTGTCCTGGTAACATTTTGATTTATTAATCTGGTTTTGGAAGTCCAGCATGTAAATGCCATTTTTGAAGTGAATCCATTAACCGTGTTCCTTCATAACCAGCCGGTTCCTGGTGACGTTCCTCTGTGATCGTTTGCTGACTGTCGTAATAACCAAATGCTGTGTTTAGGTGGATGCAGCTAAATACAAGAGCATCTTCAATGGGTTCTCCGTCACGATCCGAGAGGACGGCATGCGCGGGTTGGCCAAAGGTTGGGCGCCCACCTTCATCGGATACTCCATGCAGGGGCTCTGCAAGTTCGGCTTCTACGAGGTGTTCAAGATCATGTACAGTGACCTGCTAGGAGAGGTGAGCTGAACTGATATCACGCTTTCAAACTCCGCTCCACGGTTTGGCTTTGCTTAAATCAATAGTGTTTCAAAACGTAGCAGTGTAACATTTAGCAGAAAGGCTGAGGCTAGTTGAACTCTACACATGTTTAGATCATACAAGATGTACACGTGGAGATTTATTAAAAGGTGAAGAAACACCATCATGCCTTACTTGCCAAACTAAAATGAGTGTGAAACATATTATTGGATTGTACTGTTTTTACTGTAAATGGACAAGGTTTTTGTTCAGATGTGTCTCTAATTGATTTATTTAAATATGCATCACCTGAATGGGGTATAGATGGTCTAGTGTACATCTGAAATGTCTTTTATAACTTTTGCTAATTGTATAATTTATTCAGAGATCACCGTGAAAACAGCTTGATGCTGGCATGGCGTTAAAAAGTGAAGAAATTAATATTAATATGGATTAAACTGAATTTTCATCGTCAGATTGTAGCCTTTTTAGGTGTATTTTGGGGAAGGGGGTGTATGTTTATAACTGTTTTTATTATAATCTATTGTAACTTCATTATATTTTTGAAATATTAATGTTAGTTTTTATATACAAATAATAAATTGGATATTTTATTATAATTTAATGTAAATGTTTATTGAACAGATTAAATAAAATGTCGTGGTGATATAACTTAAACTTTATTAATTTATTAAAACAATTATATTTTAATAATATTTTCAAATGATTCTTTATTACATAAATGTATTCATTTGTTAATACAAAAAAAATATATAAATAAAATAACTAATGTATAACAATTTGTATTTTATATAATACTGATAAAATATTAATATTAGCCATCATATACAAATAAAAAATGATGTATCATAATTATATTATTATTTACATATTATATATCAAATTAATTTATAATGTTTTTACTTGTTATATATGAATTAAATAAAAAATTCAATATAATATTAATGTACTTTGAAATGATATTTTAACTTATTAATTTCAATGTAAACGGATATTAATTTATTTGTAGCCAGTATACATGCAGTCTTTCTCCAGTTTGTACAACGGCTGTAAACACTGAACTCTGCTTGCTGATGTTTCTTCTCAGGAAAACACATACTTGTGGAGAACCTCGCTGTATCTGGCTGCGTCCGCCAGCGCGGAGTTCATCGCAGACATCGCTCTGGCCCCTATGGAGGCGTGTAAAGTGCGTATCCAGACGCAGCCTGGCTATGCCAACACCCTGAGAGAGTGTGCCCCTAAGATGTACGCCGAGGAAGGAGTCTGGGCGTGAGTATCCTGCACTTCAAACCTGTGTGGAGCACAACACGCTCCTTAGATCCACCTCTGGGGAGTTTCTCCGCTCCGGTTCTGTCGTGTTCTCTCTCTGGGAGCGGCAGCATCGGGCCGGAGGCTCCCGGCAGCTTTACGGCTGTTCAGTTGGAGGTGCTTGAGTCATTGGCGTGTGAGATCAGTCTACCTGCTTACCCAGAATCCTCTCTGCCCTGATCCTTCGCAGGAAAACGCCAGGGCAGAACAGCTGGAGAGCGGACAACTATTAAAAAATGAACCAATAGACCTTTAGGGTGAATCCCAATTCTCTGTCTTACCCCTTCCCCTTAGTTTTGTGCACGTTCACGTGAGAGTAAGGGCTAATTCTGGTTTTGATCGAGGGGTAGGGGTAAGGGGAAGGGGTAGATACCCCTTAAAACCAAGCATTTTCCACGAGCTTACTTGAAACCAAGAGGTACCCAGAACACACTGATCCAGATCATCCAGATAGTATTTTCGTCTTAATTTATTTAAAATTACGACAGTCTTGTTTTGTGCTCTACACAGTCCTGTACATATATATTTGCAACCATGCTCTTAATTGAAACGTTTTTAAAAATCGCTATTTTTCCACGCTAACGTTATATTGCTGATTTGCACAACAGTCCCGCGTTTCTCTGACTAGAGAAAACATCACTAAAACCCTCGACAAACACACACTTTTAGACGGAGAGTTTGTGATCAAACACACACTTTTAGACGGAGAGTTTGTGATCAAACACACACTTTTAGACGGAGAGTTTGTGATCAACACACACTTTTAGATAGACGGAGAGTTTGTGATCAAACACACACTTTTAGACGGAGAGTTTGTGATCAAACACACACTTTTAGACGGAGAGTTTGTGATCAAACACACACTTTTAGACGGAGAGTTTGTGATCAAACACACACTTTTAGACGGAGAGTTTGTGATCAAACACACACTTTTAGACGGAGAGTTTGTGATCAAACACACACTTTTAGACGGAGAGTTTGTGATCAAACACACACTTTTAGACGGAGAGTTTGTGATCAAACACACACTTTTAGACGGAGAGTTTGTGATCAAACACACACTTTTAGACGGAGAGATCAAACACACACTTTTAGACGGAGAGTTTGTGATCAAACACACACTTTTAGACGGAGAGTTTGTGATCACACACTTTTAGACGACGGAGAGTTTGTGATCAAACACACACTTTTAGACGGAGAGTTTGTGATCAAACACACACTTTTAGACGGAGAGTTTGTGATCAAACACACACTTTTAGACGGAGAGTTTGTGATCAACACTTGTCTCCTTGGGTGACGTAGCAGCAGCTAGCGTCGATGTATGATGACGTAACCGTAACCGAGCGGCGTCTCATTTCATAGGGGGATGTTTTCACCCCTAGCGCTCACCACACGGTTTCGAGGGCTAGGGGTAAGACGAAGGGGAAGGGGAAGGGGAAGGGGTAAGACAGAGAGATGGGATTCACCCTTAATATTCCCCTGTTAATGCTTGAAATTGTGCTCAGAAGTGTTGTGCATCTTCTGGCAGGTTCTACAAAGGTGTGGTTCCTCTGTGGATGAGACAGATCCCCTACACCATGATGAAGTTCGCCTGCTTCGAGCGCACCGTTGAGTTGCTCTACAAGCACGTGGTGCCCAAACCCCGCAGCGAATGCTCCAAATCAGAGCAGCTGGTCGTCACCTTCGTCGCGGGTTACATCGGTGAGCCTGATCTCGGAGGATTAGCTTTAATTTAAATCGGATCTGATTTAGAACAATAATGTGAAAGTGTAGTAATATAAATCAAATCAAACGTATTCTTATAATAATAATACAAAAAAAATAACTTAATACAAATTTAATGATTTACATTAAATAAATACAAAATATTATTGATTATAATAATTACTATTGTAATATATTATTAATAATCACTTTGTTTTATTTATTTTTATAAATTAAGTTAATGATTTTATATTTTATTTGATTTACTGTTAAGACTAATATAATTGTACAAATATTATTGATTTATTTTACTACATTTTTATTTCTATTAATTGTTATATTGTGAATTTTATATTGTTGATTCTACAGTAATATAATATTTATTGTAATTTAAGTTAACGTATTTTTATTTTGAATTCTATAATTAATTTTGTTATATTGTGAATTTTATATTATTATATTGTAATATAATATTTATTGAATTTTTAACGTATTATTGATTCTATATCATTTTGTTATATTGTGAATTTTATATTATTGATTCTATAATATTTATTGTAATAAGTTAAGTATTTTTATTTTGAATTCTATAATTAATTTTGTTATATTGTGAATTTTATATTATTGATTCTATATCAGTAATATAATATTTGTTGTAATTTAAGTTAACGTATTTTTATTTTGAATTCTATAATTAATTTTGTTATATTGTGAATTTTATATTATTGATTCTATATCATTAATATAATAATAATTAATATAATTTATTTAAGTTATAACGTTTTTATTTTATTTATTAATCATTTATATCACCACGTAAAAAATCGAATAATTTGTATTTATTTTTCAGAAATGAGTGAAATGTTACATTTGTCAGCACCACACTTTGACAGATCTGGGATGTTTAAATCCGTTGTGATGCATGTTTTCTTGTAGCTGGTGTGTTCTGCGCCATCGTGTCTCACCCTGCTGACTCCGTCGTGTCCGTGTTGAACAAAGAGAAGGGAAGCACAGCCACGCAAGTGCTCAAGAAGCTTGGACCGAAGGGTAGGTCTTGTCTTTTTATGAAGATCTCAGTTCATTGTGCTTCAGTCTTTCACAACACGCTCCTTAGATCCACCTCTGGGGAGTTCTCCGCTACGGTTCTGTCGTGTTCTCTCTCTGGGAGCGGCAGCATCGGGCCGGAGGCTCCCGGCAGCTTTACGGCTGTTCAGTTGGAGGTGCTTGAGTCATTGGCGTGTGAGATCAGTCTACCTGCTTACCCAGAATCCTCTCTGCCCTGATCCTTACACAGGAAAACGCCAGGGCAGAACACCTGGAGAGCGGACAAACTATCATAAGAGTTGACCATTCAAAATGCCCCGAATGAATTGGCAAATGAACTGTGTTGTGTTTTTCAGGTGTGTGGAAGGGACTCGTCGCCCGTATCATCATGATCGGTACCCTGACGGCCCTGCAGTGGTTCATCTACGACTCCGTGAAGGTCTACTTCCGCCTGCCCCGCCCTCCTCCCCCCGAGATGCCCTGAGTCCCTCAAAAAGAAGCTCGGCCTCACCGAGTAAACCGCTAGCGAGATCGAGCGATCGCCCACTTTCTCCCTCGACACGGCTGCACACCTCCTGTTTTCTATATTTAAGTCTGCCCTAAACCCCGCCCACCTCTGACATCATGACGGTGAAGGGGAGACGCCCCCCTATCACGGAGGAGTTCCATGTATAAATAGTCTATATTAAAAGGTTTGTGACATGAATGAATGCCGTCTGGTTTTAACCTCCAACATTTTTGTCAGTAGTACAATAAAGAGCTACCTGGATATTACACACAAGAACTGGTCTGTCTCTCTTTGTCATGTTCTCAAAGCTTTAAGGTTCGTTTGTACTTGTATTCAAAATCCATATTTTTGGTGGTTGCATATTTACTGCTTTTTGTGTGAAGTTGAAATCCCTGCAGCAGTGTAAAATGAAATGGTATTACAGAAAAAGTTTAGGCAAATATCTAGGGCCAGTAGAGAGCGTTTCTCTTTTAGCACAATGTTTCCGCTCTCCTTAGGCAAATTTTTTTATCTAGGGCCAGTAGAGAGCGTTTCTCTTTTAGCACAATGTTTCCGCTCTCCTTATTTTTTTACTTAAAAATAAAAAATTACTCCACTATACATTACAAGTCACACAACTAACGTTGTGGAGAAGCTGGGAAAACAGCAAGGGTCTATGTGCAGGTGTTTTATAGAATAACTAGACCCAAAAACCACCGGAAACATAACAAAATGATGGGCAAACAGACACATTACATTCAACAACTACAAACTAAAGAAACACTAGGCTATATATACACCGGGAGCTAACAAGCTTAACAGGATAAGACACAACTGTGGACATTTGCATAAACTGCTTAGATTAGTCTTATAAATTAATCATCCAATTTTTTTTCTTCAAGACTGGTCTTAACTTGTTTTAATTCAGTTATATAACATGATATATTGGTTTAATTTGATTCTGAAAAGTAAGACGATTACCACTTGGATAACTACTAGTCAAACTAGTTCTTAAGACATACCCTGCGTCCCAATGTGCATACTATCCACCCTATCTGCCCTAAATAGTATTGAAAATTACTATCACATAGAATTTAGGATGGATAGTTTGCACATACAGTCTTAACATTGTGACTAGTTTATGCAACTGGCCCCTGGGAATCAAGAACATGATTCTTTGTCATGTTGGTTTTTCTATTTTGAAGCTGTTTGAGCATCACAGCCAAACTAATTTCCCTATTATAAAGACAAAGCATTTTAAGGTAGCAAAATATAAAAAAAGGATGGCAGATATTTAGGCCAAAGTGGGTGAAGATAAAAATCGTCATTATTTTATCTTTGTTATTAAAAAATGAGAACAAAGACACACATTACAAATACACATAATATACAAATAAAATAAACCGTGTTTTAGTTTCAGGTACAATAGGTGTATTTAGCAGAGCATTCAAGAAACTGCATGAACAAATATAAAAATAAAACACTATATCGATTGATTCCTATTATTAAGGAACCTGTCTTAAAGTTTTTCAGTCAAGACTAGTGAGTGATTTTTCTCTTTGAGTCAGTTCGGGACCGTGTAGCGTGAATCATTTGAGTCAGTTCGGGACCGCGGAGCGCGAATCATTTGAGTCAGTTCGGGACCGCAGAGCGGGACCGCGCAGAGCGCGAATCATTTGAGTCAGTTCAGGACCGCAGAGCGCGAATCATTTGAGTCAGTTCGGGACCGCAGAGCGCGAATCATTTGATTCAGTTCGGGACCGCAGAGCGCGAATCATTTGAGTCAGTTCGGGACCGCAGAGCGTGAATCATTTGAGTCAGTTCGGGACCGCAGAGCGCGAATCATTTGAGTCAGTTCGGGACCGCAGAGCGCGAATCATTTGAGTCAGTTCGGGACCGCGTAGCGCGAATCATTTGAGTCAGTTCGGGACCGCGGAGCGAATCATTTGAGTCAGTTCGGGACCGCGGAGCGCGAATCATTTGAGTCAGTTCAGGACCGCAGAGCGCGAATCATTTGAGTCAGATCGGGACCGCGAAGCGCGAATCATTTGAGTCAGTTCGGGACCGCCGAGCGCGAATCATATGAGTCAGTCGGGACCACGGAGCGCGAATCGCGAAACATTTGATTCAGATCGGGACCGTGAGCGCGAATCATATGAGTCAGGTCGGGACCGCGGAGCGCGAATCATTTGATTCAGATCGGGAGCGCGAAGCGCGAATCATTTGAGTCGGGACCGCGTCGGGAGCGCGAATCATTTGAGTCAGTTCGGGACCGCGGAGCGCGAATCATTTGAGTCAGTTCGGGACCGCGGGACATTTGAGTCGCGGAGCGCGAATCATTTGAGTCAGTTCGGGACCGCGGAGCGCGAATCATTTGAGTCAGTTCGGGACCGCGGAGCGCGAATCATTTGATTTGAGTCAGTTCGGGACCGGGACCGAATCATTTGGAGCGCGTGGAGCGCGAATCATTTGAGTCAGTTCGGGACCGCGGAGCGCGAATCATATGAGTCAGGTCGGGACCGCGGAGCGCGCGGAATCATTTGATCAGTTGAGAATCATATGAGTCAGGTCGGGACCGCGGAGCGAATCATTTGAGAAGTTCGCGAATCATTTGAATCAGTCAGTTCGGGACCGCGTAGCGCGAATCATTTGAGTCAGTTCGCGGACCACGGAGCGCGAATCATTTGAGTCAGTTCGGGACCGCGGAGCGCGAATCATTTGAGTCAGTTCGGGACCGAATAATTTGAGTCAGTTCGGGACTGTAGCGCGAATCATTTGAGTCAGTTCGGGACCGCGGGATCATTTGAGTCGTCGGAGCGCGAATCATTTGAGTCAGTTCGGGACCGCGGAGCGCGAATCATTTGAGTCAGTTCGGGACCGCGGATGCGCGAATCATTTGAGTCAGTTCGGGACCGTGTAGCGCGAATCATCAGTTCGGGACCGCGGTGCGCGAATCATTTGAGTCAGTTCGGGACCGCATTTGAGTCGCGAATCATTTGGTGCGCGAATCATATGAGTCAGGTCGGGACCGCGGATCGCGAATCATATGAGTCAGGTCGGGACCGCGGAGCGCGAATCATTTGAGTCAGTCGGGAGGTGCGCGAATCATTTGAGTCAGTTCGGGACCGCGGAGCGCGAATCATTTGATTTGATCGCGTCATATGAGTCAGGTCGGGACCGCGCGGAGCGCATATGAGAATCAGGTTGGGACCGCGGTCGCGAATCATTTGATCAGTTCGGGACCGCGGTGCGCGAACCGAATAATTTGAGTCAGTTCGGGACCGCGGAGGGCGAATCATTTGAGTTCGGGTCAGTTCGGGCGCGAATCATTTCGGGACCGCGGAGTCATTTGAGTAAGTTCGGGAACCGCCGATCGCGAATCATATGAGTCAGGTCGGGACCACGGAGCGCGAGTCATCGCGAATCATTTGATCGGGACCGTCGAATAATTTGAGTCAGTTCGGGACCGGACCGCGAATCATATGAGTCAGGTCGGGACCACGGACCGCGCTGCGCGAATCATTTGAGTCAGGTCGGGACCGTGGAGCGCGCGCGAATCGAATCATTTGAGATCGGGACCGCGTAGAGCGAATCATTTGTCAGTCAGGTCGGGACCGGAGCGCGAGCGCGAATCATTTGAGTCAGTTCGGGACCGCGGTAGCGCGAATCATTTGAGTCAGTTCGGGACCACGGATCGGAATCATATGACAGGTCGGGACCTCGGAGCGCGAATCGGGACCGCGGAGCGCGAATCATTGAGTCAGATCGGGAGCGCGAATCGCGAATCATTTGTTTCAGATCGGGACCGCGGAGCGCGAATCATTTGAGTCAGTTCGGGACCGCGGAGCGCGAATCATTTGAGTCAGGTCGGGACCGCGGAGCGCGAATCATTTGAGTCAGTTCGGGACCGCGGAGCGCGAATCATTTGAGTCAGTTCGGGACCGCGGAGCGCGAATCATTTGAGTCAGTTCGGGACCGCGGAGCGCGAATCATTTGAGTCAGTTCGGGACCGCGGAGCGCGAATCATTTGAGTCAGTTCGGGACCGCGGGACATTTGAGTCGCGGATCGCGAATCGCGAATCATTTGAGTCAGTTCGGGACCGCGGAGCGCGAATCATTTGATTCAGTTTTCTTTCTCTCTTTTTTTTAATTAAACAGTACAAAACTTAAAATCATTAACACAGTAGGCTAAAGTATAAAAAAACACATAAAATACAAAATACAAATTTACAATACAAAAAGAAAATGAACCATGCTTTTATTATAGGCTAGAAGGCCTCTGGTTTGATTTGATTGATGTTTTGCTGTATGACGTCAGAGTACCGTCGTGTG
>CM049866.1:48015995-48075995 GCA_027474115.1 Schizopygopsis malacanthus | reverse complement strand
AGTGTTTTAAAATATGATCTGAAAATGAAGTACCTAGTTGTGTGTAGTGCGAGTAACACTGATGAAGTACCTAGTTGTGTGTAGTGCGAGTAACACTGATGAAGTACCTAGTTGTGTGTAGTGCGAGTAACACTGATGAAGTACCTAGTTGTGTGTAGTGCGAGTAACACTGATGAAGTACCTAGTTGTGTGTAGTGCGAGTAACACTGATGAAGTACCTAGTTGTGTGTAGTGCGAGTAACACTGATGAAGTACCTAGTTGTGTGTAGTGCGAGTAACACTGATGAAGTACCTAGTTGTGTGTAGTGCGAGTAACACTGATGAAGTACCTAGTTGTGTGTAGTGCGAGTAACACTGATGAAGTACCTAGTTGTGTGTAGTGCGAGTAACACTGATGAAGTACCTAGTTGTGTGTAGTGCGAGTAACACTGATGAAGTACCTAGTTGTGTGTAGTGCGAGTAACACTGATGAAGTACCTAGTTGTGTGTAGTGCGAGTAACACTGATGAAGTACCTAGTTGTGTGTAGTGCGAGTAACACTGATGAAGTACCTAGTTGTGTGTAGTGCGAGTAACACTGATGAAGTACCTAGTTGTGTGTAGTGCGAGTAACACTGATGAAGTACCTAGTTGTGTGTAGTGCGAGTAACACTGATGAAGTACCTAGTTGTGTGTAGTGCGAGTAACACTGATGAAGTACCTAGTTGTGTGTAGTGCGAGTAACACTGATGAAGTACCTAGTTGTGTGTAGTGCGAGTAACACTGATGAAGTACCTAGTTGTGTGTAGTGCGACTGATGAAGTACCTAGTTGTGTGTAGTGCTGATGAAGTACCTAGTTGTGTGTAGTGCGTAACACTGATGAAGTACCTAGTTGTGTGTAGTGCGAGTAACACTGATGAAGTACCTAGTTGTGTGTAGTGTGATGAAGTACCTAGTTGTGTGTAGTGCACTGATGAAGTACCTAGTTGTGTGTAGTGCGAGTAACACTGATGAAGTACCTAGTTGTGTGTAGTGCGAGTAACACTGATGAAGTACCTAGTTGTGTGTAGTGCGAGTAACACTGATGAAGTACCTAGTTGTGTGTAGTGCGAGTAACACTGATGAAGTACCTAGTTGTGTGTAGTGCGAGTAACACTGATGAAGTACCTAGTTGTGTGTAGTGCGAGTAACACTGATGAAGTACCTAGTTGTGTGTAGTGCGAGTAACACTGATGAAGTACCTAGTTGTGTGTAGTGCGAGTAACACTGATGAAGTACCTAGTTGTGTGTAGTGCGAGTAACACTGATGAAGTACCTAGTTGTGTGTAGTGCGAGTAACACTGATGAAGTACCTAGTTGTGTGTAGTGCGAGTAACACTGATGAAGTACCTAGTTGTGTGTAGTGCGAGTAACACTGATGAAGTACCTAGTTGTGTGTAGTGCGAGTAACACTGATGAAGTACCTAGTTGTGTGTAGTGCGAGACTGATGAAGTACCTAGTTGTGTGTAGTGCGAGTGATGAAGTACCTAGTTGTGTGTAGTGCGAGTAACACTGATGAAGTACCTAGTTGTGTGTAGTGCGAGTAACACTGATGAAGTACCTAGTTGTGTGTAGTGCGAGTAACACTGATGAAGTACCTAGTTGTGTGTAGTGCGAGTAACACTGATGAAGTACCTAGTTGTGTGTAGTGCGAGTAACACTGATGAAGTACCTAGTTGTGTGTAGTGCGAGTAACACTGATGAAGTACCTAGTTGTGTGTAGTGCGAGTAACACTGATGAGTGTTTGGTGTGCTGCAGGAGCTGGCGGATGAGCTGGCGCTGGTGGACGTCATCGAGGACAAACTCAAGGGAGAGATGATGGACTTACAGCACGGAAGCCTCTTCCTCAAGACGCCCAAGATCGTCTCAGGCAAAGGTAGCGCTCGCGTCCTCAAAGACTCGTTATCAGGGAGCGAATTATGGCGAGGGGAGGCTTTATCCTCTCCAATGGACCGCAAAACTAAGTTCCCTATGCATAATATGAAGATTTACTTGTGAATATTAAGATGCATTTCTATATCCCTGACTGATTTGAAAATGTAAAGCCCGTGAAATGGGTCATAGCTACACTTTACCTGACCGGTTGAAGTAAATACGCTACAGCGCTCATTCATAGACGGACATTTATTTATTGGACGGAGAAAGAATGTGTAGATTCAGTCGACTTGATTGATTCAGATTTACCCTACAGTGCTTCAATTTTTGACAGTAGGGATCAATGCTCTAACTGAAAATGAAAATTCTGTCATTCACCCAAAAATGAAAATTCTGTCATTTATTACTCTCCCTCATGTCGTTCCAAACCATAACACCTCCGTTCATCTTCAGAACATTATTCAAATATTTGTGATGAAATCCGAGAGATCTCAGACCCTCCATAGACAGCAACACAATGTTCCCAGACCCAGAAACGGAGTAAGGACTTCGGTAAAACAGTCCGTGATGGCCGAGGAAGTGGCCACACAGTAAACCAGTAGCTGACACGCACATGGGTATAAGTATAACATACGGTTTCCCCTTTTTGTAGATGTTAATTTACTTTGCTTATTATTGTTTGAGTTAACATTGGTTATAGATCACGTTATTTACATTTCGTAATAATGACAGACACAGATTTGGTTCATCTTTACTTGTTTATTTTCAATTTGCATTAATTTCCCACCAGAGATGACTAGTTTGGGTGCACACTTCCTAGTTATTTATGGTATACTTTGTTAATTTTCTGTGAGCTTAATTGACCTATCAGCTGGCGTCATTTTGTTCCACTGGATCGGTCCATCCTGTAAACTAGCGGGGGGGGGTTCATTCAAACCTTTTTTGTTTACTATAATTATTTGTGTTTATATTCATCTGTCATTTATGATCTATTTGTTTATTTTAAGTGAAGTATTTGATGGGGTTAGTGATGTTTGTAAGGTATGAGTGTGCGTGTAATGGACTAGTCCTTTGTGTATAAAAGTTCCCTCCTTGTGTTGCTAAGGAGGTCACGGTTTTCTGTCTGTTTGTTTGGTTACCTTTGTTGATCATTAAGTTTGGTTCTGTTCAGTTGACCATTTTATGTGACCCAGACCTGTCTTTATGTTTTAGATTTTCATTTAGTTTCTAAGTGATTTGATTTGTAATTTAATTTGTGACTTTGTTTATAGCGAATACACAGTGGCTCAACTTCAGTTTTTCTAAGCTACAGAATAAATTTTTGGGTGAACTATCCCTTTAATGCTATTGAACTCAATTTACGGAGCAAACTATTTGCTACAATAACCATACAGCAACGCTGAAGTGCAAGTACGCGGTTTAGTCAGTCAGATGCACGTCAAAGTTGCATGTGTTACTATAACAAATACTGTGTGTTTTCTTTCCGAATTATCATTGGCTGATAGAAAGAAAAAATAGGTTTTTACTTAAAATTAATATAATGTAAAGGTGCGAATAATTACATTTTAGACACATTGTTAGTAATTTCGTCAACAAAAATAAAGCCCTAGGATAAGTATTGTGCATCTATGATCAACCCAGAGTGGTGTTTCATTAATGAATCCACATTTTAAACGAGTCAATGATTCAGTGAGCCATTCATAAAGACAGTCACTTTCTTAGTTTCTGAATGAATCGGCCGTTTGAGTGAATCGATTGAATGAATGACTCACTTAGAAAGACAGTGATTTGCTGCCACCTACTGGCGATTTTAGTTTTATATTTAGATTTTTTTTTTGTAAAACAGATTTCAGCATTTATTTGTATTTTTGTATGTTGAACTAAAATATTTATTTCTAAAGGTACTTTTTTTGTAATATTTTTTTATTTATTTTTTATTTAACCTTTATTTAACCAGAAGAGACTCTCTGAGATTAGAAATCTCTTTTGCAGGAGTGTTCTGGCCAAAATGGACAGCAATACATCAGTTTCATCACAACATGTTACAACACAGACAGACTAGAGACACTTAAAAACAGTTACATGTCATTGAGTCAATTTCCATTTGCCGAATAACTCTTTTGAAAAGATCCAAAGATCCTTTTTTCCTAATTCAGATCGGACAAAAGGAACAGAGAGAGTATAATAGTTTTGTGAGCGAAGGAAGTATTTCTCAACAGCTTTCTGTTTTATAAGACAGCAGAGATATGAGGGCAACATCCCCAGAATGGCTTTATAAATAAATAAATACCAGTGCATTTTTCTTCTGGTAAGCAAAGAAGGCCAACATACTCTGTTATATAATACACAGTGATGAGTTAAAGCACCGTGATAGACGGCGTCTAAAGAGGGTAGAAGATATGATGGTGCAAACTGATACACTACCTCACCATAGTCAAGCACGGGTAGAAAAGTAGTGGTAACCAATTTCTTTTGTACATTGAATGAAAAACAAAACTTGTTCCTAAAATAAATTCCCAAGCTTTAATTTTCAATTTTTTCTTCAGTTGAGTAATGTGAGAGCTAAAAGATAGAGCGTCGTCCACAATAATGCCAAGATATTTATAATATCTATTCAGTGTTTTTCTAATCCAAATTAACACAATGATATCTTTAATAACTTTACATTTGATTAATCAGCACATTTTGTAATTCGATTTTTTTTGTAATTAGAGCTTGTTTTGAGTGCTCTCTCTGTGGTTTGACCCTCCTGAACCGCTGCGTTTGTCCTGTAGATTACGCCGTGACGGCTAACTCTCGTATCGTGGTGGTGACGGCAGGCGTGCGTCAGCAAGAGGGCGAGAGCCGACTGAATCTGGTGCAGAGAAACGTCAACATCTTCAAACGCATCATCCCGCAGATCGTCAGATACAGTCCCAACTGCATCCTCATCGTCGTGTCCAACCCAGGTTCCCAGAGACACACAGCACCATACGTTTCACCTTTGATTAGCTCGTAACCGTTTTTCTGCCCGTACAGTGGACGTTTTGACATACGTGACCTGGAAGCTGAGCGGCCTGCCCGAGCACCGCGTCATCGGCAGCGGGACCAACCTGGACTCGGCTCGCTTCCGGTATCTGATGGGCGAGAGGCTGGGCCTGCATCCCAGCAGCTTCAACGGATGGATTCTGGGAGAACATGGCGACTCCAGCGGTGAGACCAGCCACACAAAGATATAATGTCATAGAACTTGTAAATAAATCATTAGGAAATATATTTAAATATAAAATATAATTAAAATATTATGTGGTATTAAAATATTAATTATTTAAATCAATGTAATACATACATTTCATAATTATTTATTATGATTTGTATATGTATTACATTGATTTAAATAATTAATATTTTAATACCACATAATATTTTGTATTATATTTTATATTTAAATACATTTCATAATTATGTATTATGATTTTTATATTTAAATATAAAATATAATACAAAATATTAATGTGGTATTAAAATATTAATTATTTAAATCAAGTTAATAATACATATAAAAAATACAATATATAATAATTATTATTGTATAATTTAATAAACAAAATAAATCATAGCAACCGCATAGTATAATTTAATATAAATTATTTAAATAATATAAAAATATACAAATATAAAAATATTAAATATAATAATTATTATATGAAATAATATTCATATTTATTGAATATAAATTATTTAAATAATATAATATAAAATACAATATAATTAATTATTATATGAAATTATATTCATATTTGTTAGTTAATATAAATTATTTAAATAATATAATATTATAAAATACAATATAATAATTATTAATATAATTCATATTTATTACAGTTAATATAAATTATTTAAATAATATAATATTATATGTATCATTCATATTAATGAAATATAGTCATATTTATTACAATGAATATAAATTATTTAAATAATATAATATTATAAAATACAATATAATAATGATTATATGAAATTATATTCATATTTGTTACAATGAATATAAATTATTTAAATAATATAATATTATAAAATACAATATGATAATTATTATATGAATATAAATTATTTAAATAATATAATATTTTAAAATACAATATAATTATTATTATATGAAATAATATTCATATTTATTACAATGAATATAAATTATTTAAATATAATATTATAAAATACAATATAATAATTATAATAATAATATGATTATATAAACTATGTAGTGTAAACTTATTAGAATTATATACATTTAATATTGTATAAATATATATTTTTTGAATGCAAGTATAATTAAATTATGTAAAGATAATTTAATCAAATATTATTAATATTCATCCTATTATTAATGTAGTTGCATATCTATTCATAAATTATATTCAGGCAAATACATTTGATACTAAAATAATAATAATTAGTCATTTATTAATATGATTTTGTTCAAATTAATATTATGAAATTGTTTTTATTTTTTATTTCTATAAATATAAGGTAAATTGTAATAAAAACAAACAAATGTTGGCTTGACATTGTGAAGTGTTCATATCGTTCAACCCCTCATGGTGTGTGTGTTTCAGTTCCCGTGTGGAGCGGCGCTAATGTGGCAGGAGTCAGTCTGCAGAAACTCAATCCAGAGATCGGTAAAGACACGGACCGAGAGAACTGGAAAGAAACACACAAGAATGTCGTAGACAGGTACGGCACTCCTCCGTAAGATCAGTTCACCCAAAATGGTTTCCTGTCTGCTGTTTATTAAAAATAGTTTGTGAATGAGTATGCAACAATAAATATTAGAAACCGTATGCTACAGTGTCACATGACATTACTATATTTTACTAAACCCTCTGGTTGTGTTCGGACTCCTGTCACACCTGTGATGTTCCCGGTCAAAACTGACCGGACTCCAAACAACTGATCATAAATCTGTCTTTATGCTATATTATCACTAAATATTGGATTCAATCTTTTTGTCAACTTGTTTTCTTTCATTTAGGACTGGTTTTGTGTTTCTATTTGCATCTGATTAATCGTAGGCCTCATTTATCTGAGAGTAGGTGCCTCGTTGTTTGAGTGAAAAAAGCTTTTTTTATTAATAATTTTCACAATATGAGATAAAAAATTATTTTCTCACACTAGTGTACTTTAATGTTTAATCAGGAGGTTTGCTTTTAAATGCTTTTATTTTGTACAAAATACAAACATTTGAAAGCAAACTTCCTGATTAATTGACAAAAAGATTGAATCCAATATTTAGTGATAATATAGCATAATGACACATTTATAAGCAGTTGTTTGGAGTCCGGTCATTTTTGACCGGGAACACCACAAGTGTTACTAGGTGAAATAAAAAGATCACTGACCAGGGGAGCTGCGCAATTGTATATATATATATATATATATATATGTTAATGTCGCAAACTTGGAAATATTTCTGTTTTAAACCGTGAAGGCGAGCCAATGGATATTAGCCTACATCAGCAACGTGAAAATTTTGCGCAAGAGGTATGCCGGTGAACGTCTTAATCTCAGTAATTTAGAGAAAGTGAAAGTAAAAACGGAATAACGGAGTAATGACGAAGCTTTCGGCATTTGACGCCGCATATTCTCTCAGAGACGAATCTACTTCGGTATACCTAGCTGTTTTAATTTATTCCCTTAATATTTCTCGTGGCCTGTACAGAAGAAACGCAGCTATTTCGTGTTAAACAGGTTGTTGTTTTAAAGTCGGTGCTTAAAATAGGCTAAAGCTTATTATTTCCTTGATTTTTATTGATGACTGCAGTGTTAATAATAGGCCTATAATTCATTGTATAATTATAGACCTGTTTTAACGTTTTATTTAAGGAGTAAAAAGCCAATCTTTTGTTATCTATGTATCTATCTATATCCATCTATCTATCTATCCATCCATCCATCTATCTATCTACACACACACACATTATTAATCGGTCTAATATCAATAAATATGAGCAAAACTTGGCTATACTCAATTTTTTATATTAAATTATTTTATTAATCACAATTTAAGAGATTTTATTTTACTAAATTAAACAAGCACAATATTCAGCATTCAATCAAATATTCTTGAAGATTTAGCATATTGACATTCATTGAACAACATTTCAGAATTTCAGTCAAGGGCAATATCAAAATGCACCCATAGCACTGTGGAAATATCAACTTGAAGTTGTACTAGCTGCAGCCTCTGCATCCGCGGCAAACGCGTCAGCGGACTCCTCCGTTTCAGAATCAACATCTGAAACGTTCTCAACATCGGGCAAATTTACATTTATGTCCTCATTTTCACTAGGAACTAAACTAGAATAACGAGAAGGAACCGCAGAAGGTTCTTACTTGGCAGAAGGAACCTCTCCATTTTTTATTTTATAAAAAGCGCGACAACGTAGCTAATTCACGTGACCCATCACGTCACATATATGATACGCATACGTAATGAGTAAAATGTTTTTATTTTATTTGTTGTTTTAAATTATTTATTTATTGCAATATAGGCTGTATAAAATTGCTTCCAGAAAAAAAATATTTGGGGGTGCTATGGTCTTTCCTGGGGGAGCTGAAGCACCTGCTAGCCCCTCCCTAGCGCCGCCACTGCCTATGTGAACAAAGTCAGTAAGTTTGAGTCCAATGCGATAACGTTAACTAGTATTTTCGGGAAAAATATATATTTTTCGGGTCAATTTAGAGGGTTAATTCAGTGTGGTGTCTAAGTATCATCTCACAAATAAACAGTTTAGAATTCATTGTAAAAAACAAACAAACAATTGAGCTATTCTGCTAGAAGTGAACGTATCCATAAAGTAATTCCACGACCGTGTTCCCCGCAGCGCCTATGAGGTGATCCGCCTGAAAGGCTACACGAACTGGGCCATCGGGCTGAGTGTGGCCGACCTGACCGAGAGTCTCATGAAGAACCTCAACCGAGTCCATCCCGTTTCCACCATGGTGAAGGTCAGTACAGGACATGTGTGACCCTGGACCACAAAACCAGGCGTATGGGTCAATCATCTGAAAGCTGAATACATACGCTTTCCATAGATGTATGGTTTGTTATGATCGGACAATATTTAGCTGAGATACAACTATTTGAAAATCTGAGGGTGCAAAAAAATTTAATATTGAGAAAATCACCTTTAAAGTTGTTCAGATGAAGCTCTTAGCAATGCATATTACTAATCACAAATTATGTTTTGATATATTTACAGTAGGAAATGTACAAAATATCTTCATGGAACATGATCTTAATATCCTAATGATTTTTGGCATAAAAGAAAAATGTATAATTTTGTCCCATACAATGTATTTTTGGTACTCATGACTGGTTTTGTGCTCCAGTAATATATGATACGTATACAACTGTTCAAGCTTTTAGGGTCCGTTACATATTTTCTTAAAGAGATTAATAGTTTTGTTTTATCAAGGATGCATTAAATTGCTCAAAAGTAGTAAAAACAGTTTCACAAAAATATGAAGCAGCACAACGGTTTTCAACATTGATAATAATAAGAAATGTTTTTGAGCAAATCAGTATATTAGAATGATTTCTGAAGATCATGTGACATTGAAGATTGGGGTAATGATGATGAAAATGTAGATTTGATCACAGGAATAAATTACATTTTAACATACATTCAAATAGAAACTTTTACTGTATTCATGGCCCAATAAATGCAGCAGCGGTGAGCAGAATAGACTCAAAACATTCAAGAAATTGTACCAACCCCAAACTTTTGAACTGTAGTGTATGTATACATCACAAGAATAAAGATGGACCATTATAGAAATGTTTGTAGTAACATGATTGCTTATAAATAGCAGATACTGGGGCTAGTTTACTGTAGTGAATATTTCTTATGGCGGGTTAAATTTGAAAGTTAATTAATGTATTAACACAAACCTTAAAATCTCAAAGATATTGATAATTTCCATCCTTTTTGCACCGGAAAAGAGTTTATTAAACACATGCTGACCCTTTATCAGGGCAAGTTTTCACTCTGCCTTTAAATAGCCAATAATAGTTTTTTCAGTAAAACAGTAACACCATTATTAAATGCATCACGATTATAATCCACTCTTACAGCCCTGGAATGATGATGCTGATGAAAATGCTAACGTATTGTTTCAGGGTATGTACGGCATCAGTGACGAGGTGTACCTGAGCCTGCCGTGCGTGCTGAACAGCGCTGGAGTGGGCAGCGTGATCAACATGAGCCTGACCAGCGACGAGGTCTCGCAGCTGAAGAAGAGCGCAGACATGCTGTGGCACATCCAGAAAGACCTGAAAGACCTGTAACGCAGACTCACAACCAATGGATGTTATTCACAGCTTCGAATGTCTGATTGCTGCTATGACAAGAGCGGATCATTCTTGCCTAAGATTTTTCATTCAATACCCTAGTTGTATTATGTTCTTGAAATCATCTTTCAAATGATTTAGGGGTTTGAATATGTCTATAAATGAGTAGTTCACACAATAATGCAGTGTGCTGAATATTTACTCAGCCTCAGGCCATTTAGGATGTAAATGAGTTTGTTTCTTCATCAGATTCGGAGAAATGTAGCATTATATCACCAATGGATGTGAATGGGTGCCGTCAGAATGAGAGTCCAAACAGCTGATAATAACATCACAAGAAATCCAGTGATTATAAATCTTAATGATGGATTTGTTTCTTAAAAACAGTTTTTCACCTCACAAGATGTTAACTGATGGACTGGAGTGGTGTGGATTATTGTGATGTTTTTCTCAGCTGTTTGGACTCTCATTCTGACGGCACCCATTCACATCCATTGGTGATATAATGCTACATTTCTCCGAATCTGATGAAGAAACAAACTCATCTACATTTCGGCCTGAGGGAGAGTAGATTTTCAGCAAATTTTTATTTTCGGGTGAATCGTTTCTTTAAAACAATCAGGAAATATAGAAACGGATGATTGTCAGATTAGCACTTTGTGTGAAAACAGATCTTGATTGTGAAACATAGCAAATACACTACACTACAAATCAAAAGTTTGGACACGCTTGACTGAATGGATGATTTGTGATCTTAAAAACCTTTCGATCCAAACACTTTTAATTGTGCAAACATATAAAGTAAATGCAATGGAGCCGAATGGAAGGAAAAGGATCATCAAGCATCCCATGATGCACCTCACGAAAGTCCAGAATGATCATAGCAGGAATCTACAAATATAAACAGTTTTTTTGGTTTTATTCGTCATGTTTTGATCAGTAAATTAGATTTTTTTTTTAAAAAGTAAAAGATTGCGTGTCCAAACATTTGTTTGTCACTGTTACACTTCTGACTTACTTAGAGGAACTAGTCAATGTATTCACAAAATGTTGAATGAAAGTGCAAAATGTACACCACATGCTAGCAATATATACAATCTTTGTGTAATGTCTGCACTGAACGCTTTAAATGTGATGTTTAACACCAGACAAGTAAACATGTCAAGGATATAATCCATTTATTAAACAGGATCTTTGTTGGTAAAAATGTACATTAGTCTCACATTTGAAGTATTTACAAATACTTAAACAAGTCTGTCATGTATAGTAACAGCATGTCACATAGGTCGCATAATTTTCCTCGTGAGCACGAATAGATGAAACAGTCTCCGCTCCACTAGGTGGCGCTCATGTGGTAAAAGTCCCAATTAGATTGACATAAAAAGAGCAAAACAACAGTTGGCACATAAAAGCGCAATAAAAAACGCAGTAACGACTTCATTCAGAACCCAGTGATTCCTTTCAGTTATGGTTTGTCCATCTTGTGGTCATTTAGGGGTTCAGTGGTCCCTGGAGGGACACGAGTGATGCAGTAACAAAAACAGCGCCTGTCCCAGAAAAAACTTCTTCACTGGTAAAGTATCAAAAATCTCATCTGACTTCAGAAATGTTGGCCAGCGAGACGCCGAACCAGAAGCACTATTATGACAAATATAAATATGAGCCACTCATAGAAAACTAAAATACTAAACCGTTGACCGTTATACCATGGTGTTGCTCTCACCGACTTTATCCACAAACTAAAAGAGAAACAAGAACATCACTGTAGTCATGTGACAGGATTTTAAGTGTCACTTACGCAAGCACAAGATACCAAACAAATGACGAGAGTCAGCAAACTGTGGTTGACTTACCCTGCTGATACCAGGAAGGTTTAGTAAAGATCCAAGAATAGGCACCCGCCTAATGAAGCCGACCGCTACTGGGAAAAAGCCCCTGAAAACAGACGGACAACTAATGTATATATACAGTCATATTAAAGCTATGCTATGTACCTTTTGTCCTTCTAGTGGCTGAGGCAAACAATTACAAGGTACTTGCGGGGGAACATTGTTTTAGTTAATACGCGAGTTGTGCTTTGGCTTCGCTATTTTCAGTTCATTAGTCGCTAGGTACAGAACTAGAGAAATAACAGTGCTTGAAATGGTAAAACTATTTGCGCTACAAATCAGTGTGTTTATGATTATGATCATGTGTAAAAAATGATATAGCAAATACTAGTTTGCCATAGCAAGCATCTTAATGCACTGTTTTTGTCCAGATAAAATAAATGAAAGCGAATGACACTGGAACTCTCGCACATTCAGGTTACAAATAGCCGCATTCGTTTGTTAAAAATAAGGTGGATACCTGATGAATCTGATCGATCGTTACAAATGATCGCCTAACGACATTAAAACTCTATCAATAATGAAAGATGGCTATCTGAAAAGTCTCTCATATGAGCAGGCAAGTAGCTTGCATGCCATTCTTGAAATCAATTGTTTTTAAAAACATTAAAACTATGTTGATTCAGGTTTTATTACAAGTTCATTGTTTTCCGTTTCGCTTGCAAACTCTTCTTTTTTTGTGGTTTCTATCTACTTGTGGATATGAGGCAAACACGCACAGGCAATTCATGAATTCAGTTTGCCGGGAAATCCATCCTGACAATTCTAACGTAATAATATGTATTAAAGTCCCACCAGTGTTATTTAACAGGGTTCCTACACCTTTTCCATTTTAAAACTCCATACTTTTCCAGACTCCGATTTCCAAACCTCTCAGTAGATTTTTGGCCCATATTTAACATAAAAGGTTCATACAGCACTATTTTCAGCTTTATATTTGATATATTTCAAGGCATTAATGTTTGACTATAAAACCACCTCTGGCTCTGCACCCCTTTACCTAAATTCAGTACTTCAGACCTATCTAGAAGCTTACGTTCTGCTGATGAACGATGCTTTATTATTCATCCCAAAGAGAAACAAAATCACTTTCACAGACTTTTACATGAACTGTTCCCTCCTGGTGGAATAACCTGCCTAACTCCACCCGAGAATAATTACATCTGGTATTCCTGCACAAAACGGTATTCATTTGAACACTTCTCTAGCATACAGTTACAGTAGGGTTTAATCTTCAAAATAAAACCTTGTATGGTAGTGCAAAATCCCCCTAAACATCCTGCCAGGGTGACAAAACAAAACAACTCACCGGAAAAGGAGGAAAAATCCATAGACTTCCAGGACGACACCTATAATCGGCCATCCGATGAGCACCACCAAAACACCTCCCAGAAAGAAACCGGTGGCTTTCAACTTGTGCCGCTGGAAGAAGAACCTAAACGTCCGTTCCAGTCCAATAACAAAAGAGAGACCTGCAACGAACAAGATCTGCAAACACAAAAACACATTCAGGTTCAGTTCAAGCAGCACTTTAATTCCCAAACACACCTGAGCGTTCATGTTTTACTCCATTCACACTGCTCTGTTAAAGCACACACTTACATTTCCTATGGCCAAGAGTGCTTTATCAAAGAACAGAATCATCCCAAAGAAGAGGAAAAACACCCCGAAGCCCGTCAGCCCCATCCCGATCTCTGTTAAAAACACAACAACCGCCTTGATTAGTGCTGCTTGATCAATACAATGCAAATAAGTCAAATATAATGTTAAGTACTTCAGTGGAAGTCAAAATATAGTACACGTGTACAACTGTTTTAGGCTTTTCTTCTTTCTAATGATTTTAAGATTAAATAACAAAGACTAAAGATAAAGATTAAATAATATTCATAATAGGTACAATATGATTACCACATACCAGGGTATTGTACTTCAAAGTATGTCTGAGAATACCATGGTAATATATCATAGACAGACAGACAGAGAGATAGACAGACAGACAGACAGAGAGACAGACAGACAGACAGAGAGAGAGAGATAGACAGACAGACAGACAGACAGACAGACAGAGAGATAGACAGACAGACAGACAGAGAGAGAGACAGACAGACAGATAGAGAGACAGACAGAGAGAGAGAGAGACAGACAGAGAGACAGACAGAGAGAGAGAGAGACAGACAGACAGAGATAGACAGACAGACAGACAGAGACAGAGATAGACAGAGAGAGAGACAGAGAGAGAGATAGACAGAGAGAGAGATAGACAGAGAGAGAGACAGAGAGAGAGATAGACAGAGATATACAGACAGACAGAGAGAGACAGAGAGAGAGATAGACAGAGAGACAGACAGACAGAGAGAGAGACAGATAGAGAGACAGACAGAGAGACAGACAGAGAGAGAGAGAGACAGACAGAGAGAGAGAGATAGACAGAGAGAGAGATAGACAGACAGACAGAGAGAGATAGACAGAGAGACAGATAGAGAGATAGACAGAGAGAGAGATAGACAGAGAGACAGATAGACAGAGAGACAGACAGAGAGAGATAGACAGAGAGATAGACAGAGAGACAGAGAGAGAGAGATAGACAGAGAGACAGATAGACAGACATAGACAGAGATAGATAGATAGATATTCAGCATTAATTAAATGGTGTGAGATGGTTGTACTAATGCTATAATCAAATGATCACCATATTTATATACTACAGTACTCATCCAGGGTACATTACTATAACGGTGATGGTATTATCACGGTAACACAATTCTTCTAATGTTAGATTACAGAGTTTTACTATAGTAGTGATTTGACTGTACAGTTAGAGGCCACGCCGTGTCTCCTCATTCATTCCCATTCATCACTTCCACAACATTTTCAGCTTTAAAGCAGTATTTTAAACATTTCTATCTACTAACAACATTAACGCAGGGAAGAGATGCTGTAAAATGGACTTACTCTGCGAGTCCGTCAACGAAATCATGTTTGTATTGTTTATCAGCTGGTTTACTGACTGATGAGTAAAACTGTTCTGTGTGATCGCCACGACACCGGAAACACGTAGAGATACGTTAAACGTCCGAAATTACGCAGGAACGCTTTGCGAAAAATTAAGATACTGTTTATTATTGTTAATATTTTCACATTATTTTTATTTAAAAGCTATTTTATTATTACTACTTCCTCTCGCAATTATGCTACTCCCATGCAAATATTTGCTAAATTTGTTAGTTTGAATCGTTTTTGCTCGTGTTCCTGGGAAAAGTAGTTTTAAGTGATAACCATAAGCAGGCTGCATTGGAGTAAAAAACTACAAATCCCAGCAGGCGCAGAGGGAAGCAGGAAGACATGCCTGTAGCCGGGAGACGTGTTTATTGAAGTGTCACTTGTAATGCACGAACATTTAGACATTTATTATTCACAATGGCAACATCCGGATTAGTGTAAAGCTGAAATATCGCTTGTGATAATTTCATTTTAGACTTTAATAATGAATACGTTATTCGCGATCGCTTTGGTGTTTGTTGGTTGCTGCAGTAATGTTGTGTTTTTGGAACTTTTGGTTAGGTGAGTCGCATGTCTCTCATATATATATATGATCCTTTTTCATATTTGAGTTTGTATTTAATGCATCTCACCTTAATATATGCTGTCATGTCTTGCTTCTTTAAATGGTATATTTGACAGGGATTTCCCAGGATGTGGGAATATCGTCACATTTGCTCAGTTTGCCTTCATTGCACTGGAAGGGTTCATCTTTGAGACAAACTTTGGACGCAAAAAGCCACACATACCCCTCAGGTTAATAATTTAAAACATTTATACGCACGTACATGCATTTTAGTTTGGCTTCTGAATCTGAACAGATTAGTAAAAACTAAGTATAAAATTAATTGATAATTATTGGTGTGATTTGCCAGACTCCCATTATGTTATATGTGCATTCGTTTTCCAAGAAATAAATGCATAATTATTATTATTTGCATAATTAATTATTATTATAGGTGAGAGGTGAAGGCTTTGCTTTGTCACAGTGACAGGTGGTGTGTAAGTCCACACACAGTTCAGCTAATATCTTTGAAGTTGTTAGTGTGCATGTTGTGCACAATTTACATATTTGCACTGAATATCAGATATGATAAGTGGTGTTGTGATAATAAAATAGCATACTGTATAATGTTTCACATACTTCAAATGTAATATACAGTATGTACTGCACAGTGTGCGTTAAGCAATACTCTAGTATTCACTCCTAACATAGTTGTGCAGTTTTGAACCTCAACAAGAGGATTTCTGTTACAGTCTTTGTGCTAAATCTAGAATCACAGGATAAGATGCATCTCTGACATGAATGCTTCAGCTTCAGGACAGACTTTATACTGGACATTATTGTTTATTTTACTACAATGAATGAATACAAATGTAATTGTCATTAAAACATTTTATATGCAGTTTATATGTTTAATTAAAATATATAATTAGCAGAACCTCTCTGAATTAATATATGTATATGTTGTAGAACCTGGGAATTGAAATCTTTATTCTGACTTTTTAAGTTAATAATTGAGTAATTAAATAATAATAATTAAGTTAATAATTTAACTACACATTTGCATGTTTGCCGTTTTCTGATGTAATTTTAATAATCACATCTTTTATGTCAAAGTGTTTTTGTGAAATATTTTAAATTTTAATAACTTACTAACACCCTGGATATGGTTCATTAGTATGGTGCAAGATTATCTTATTCAAATCAATGTGATAAACCAATTCTGTCAGAAATAATCATAAAGTAGTCAAACTATATTACCTAAAATGCGTAATGTAATATATTACCTTACTAATGACAATTTTCGTCATGTAATTTGAAAGCAGTAACTTCTAAAAAAAGTGCATTTAAAAAAAATAGAATATTGTGAAAAAGTTCATTATTTTTTGTAACTTCTTTCAAAAAGTGAAACTTTCATATATTTTAGATTCATTACATGTAATTACAAGTAAAACATTTCAAAAGTGTTTTTGTTTTAATTTTGATGACTAGAGCTTACAGCTAATGAAAGTCAAAATATTAGAATATTTCCTAAGATCCATCAAAAAAGGATTTGCAAAACAGAAAAGTTCAAGTTCATTAAAGAATGTTAATTTAAGCACTCAGTACTTGGTCGGGGCTTCTTTAGCACAAACTCCAGCATCAGTGATGAGTGGCATGGAAGCGATCAGCCGGTGGCACTATTGAGACACTATTGAGTCTTCAGCTCGTCTGGATCGCTGGATGGACTATTTATCACTGTTTATTATTCTCTTGAAAATATCCCATGGATTCTCTCACAATCAAGCACAGTAACACCATGGTCATTGAACCAGCTTTTGGTACCTTTGGCAGTGTGGGTAGGTAACAAGTGCTGCTGGAAAATGAAATCAGCATCTCCATAAAGCTTGTCAACAGAAGAAAGCATGAAGTGCTCTAATATTTCCTGGTAGATGTCTGCGTTGACTGTGGACTTCAGAAAACACAGTGGACCAACACCAGCAGATGACATGGCAGCACAAACCATCACTGACTGTGGAAACTTCACACTGGACTTCAAGCAACATGGATTCTGTGTCTCTCCTCTCTTCCTCCAGACTCTGGGACCTTGATTTCCAAATGAAATACAAAACTTGCTCTCATCTGAAAAGAGGACTTTGGACCACTGGGCAACAGTCCAGTTCTTCTTCTCCTTAGCCCAGGTAAGATGCTTCTGACGATGTTTCTGGTTCAGAAGTGGCTTGGTGGCTCTTTTCCTGAAGATGTCTGAGCGTGGTGACTCTTGATGCACTGACTGCAGCTTCAGTTCACTCCTTGTGAAGCTCTCCCAAGTGTTTGATCGGCTTTACTTGACAGTATTCTCAAGCTTACGGTCATCCCTGTTGCTTGTTCACATTTTCCTTTGCATTTAATATGCTTTGATACAGCACTCCTTGAACAGCCCCCCCCCCCCCCCTCCCCCCCTTCAGTAATGACCCTCTGTGACTTACTCTCTTTGTGGAGCGTGTCAATTATCCGTCTTCTGGACCATTGCAGAGTCAGCAGTGTTCCCCATGATTGTGGTTTCAAAGAAGAAGAGATACCCAGAATGTATGCTGTATGGATGGTCATTTATTGAAACTCAAATGTAAATATTCTAATATTTTTAGATAATGATTTTTGACTTTCATTAGCTGTGAGCTCTTATCATCAAAATTAAAACAAAAAACTTTTGAAGTGTTTTACTTTACATGTAATGAATGTAAAATATATGAAAGTTTAACTTTTTGAAATAAGTTACTAGAAAAAATAAACTTTTTCTGATGTACCTGTATATGTACCTGTATGTATGTATGTATGTATATATATATGCATTATATAATTTTTTTATTTCAGTATTGTTTTCCCTCCTGCCTATGAGTACTTCATGATTTTGATGCGTTTCCTCTTCGCAGTAACTATGTGATCATGGTGACCATGTTCTTTACCGTCAGCGTGATCAATAACTACGCCCTGAACTTTAACATCGCCATGCCTCTGCACATGATCTTCAGATCAGTGAGTATCATTCAGTCATGGCTTTAACAACCGTGCCTTATTGATCTCTGTAACTTCTCATTTTGATCGCAGGGATCTTTAATAGCAAACATGATCCTCGGTATTATCATCTTGAAGAAAAGGTAGGCCGAAGATCATGCACAAAATCCTTACTTAACTGTTTTTGTATATTATTCAGTCAGGTTATTACTTTCAGATATTCGGCGAGTAAATATCTCTCCATCGTGCTGATATCTTTGGGCATTTTCATTTGCACTATTATGTCGGCCAGACAAATGGTGAGTCGCTTTACATGCTGTATTAGTAGTTGTTTTGTATTAACAGACATTAATTGAATTGAATTTCGATGCTTTTATCTGCACCTAATATGTCAGGTTTGATATTTATGCAGAATGCTGAGAAAGGGGCCACAGAGGAAGATGGATTTTATGCCTTCATGCATTGGCTTCTGGGTAATATTCTCACTACACATTCATACTCAGGCAATGCGTGCTGCATAATGTATAGTATATACTACCATTTAAAAAATGAATATGTGAAACCGCGTTAGTAAAGTGAAAAAAAATAGTGGAAAGTGACGTGAAATGTGGCCACGGTAACCCATACTCAGAATTTGTGCTCTGCATTTAACCCATCCTAAGTGCACACGCACAGCAGTGAACACACACAGCAGTGCACACACACAGTGAACACACACACACACACACACACACACACACACACACACACACACACACACACACACACACACACACAGTGAACACACAGTCAATGCTGTGGCGTCCGGGGAGCATTCGGGGGTTCGGTGTCTTGCTCAAGGGCTCCTCAGTCGTGGTATTGAGGGTGAAGAGAGTGCTGTACATTTACTCCCCCCCCACTGACAATCCCTGCCGGACCGAGACTCGAACCCACAACCTTTGGATAACGAGTCCGACTCTCTAACCATTAGGCCACGACTGCCCCTAAACAAGCATTTAAAATGGTTGCATGCTACATTATTATTAGTATGTAGTACACACTACTGTTCAAAAGTTTGGGGTCAGTATCTTCTATTCAGCAAGGATGCATTAAATTGATCAAAAGTGACAGTAAAGATACATAATGTTACAAAAATTCCTATTTCAAATAAATGCTGTTCTTTTGAACGTTCTATTCATCAAAGAATCGTTAAAAACAAAACATATCACAGTTTATTTATCAGTTTATTTATCCGAGTGGATATGAAGCAGCACAACTGTTTTCAACATTGATGATAATTCAAGGCGTAGAATTAAGTAGGTTACTAAAATCCAGCGATTACTAAATTGTCCCTCAATCAAACAATTAAATGTCAGTTGTCTGCTGTTAAGTCCCCACCAATGCCAAAATCAAACCCACACCCCTGTAATAATCGGAGATGTTTCTTCAGCAGCAAATCCTCATATTATAATGATCATGTGACACTGAAGACTGCAGTAATGATGCTGAAAATACAGCTGCGCATCACAGGAATAAATGACATTTTAAAATGGCGTAAAACAGAAAACAGTTGTTTTGAAATAGTAATAATATTTCTTATTATTAGTGTTTTTATGGTATTTTTGATCACGTAAATACAAATAGTATGAGCATAAGCGATGCCTAAATATTTAAAATCTCAAACTTTTGAACGATTTTCCATTTTGCATACTGCTAATATAATATTAATAGTGTGTTAGAATGCATTTCCGAAGACATTTTCTGAGTATTTGTGGTTGTTCACATCATTCTGATCTGTGTTTTTCAGTCACATGAGCATGATATGTGATTGTGTTGTTTCAGGGATTGCCATGCTGACGTTCGCCTTGCTGATGTCTGCAAGAATGGGCATTTTCCAGGAAACTCTGTACAAGAAGCATGGCAAACACGCCAAGGAGGCTCTGTTTTACAATGTGAGTCCCTACCCGTACATATGACGCTGTATTCTAGTGTGCAACATTTTGTCATGTATGAGTATATATATATATATGAGTCTATTTTCAGCACTGTCTGCCTTTACCGGGATTCCTCCTGCTGTCAACAGACATCTACAAACACGCCGTGCTCTTCAGCCAGAGCTGTGAGTATGATTCTGAGGGGAATAATGTAGTACATCAGTCATCACCGCTCAAACGCTTGGGGTCTGGAAGGTTTTTCAAATGTTTACATTAATAAATGCTTACCATGGCTGCATTTATTTGATCAAAAATATGATTAAAATATTATTGCAATTTAAAATAACTGTTCTCTGTGGAAGCTCATTTCTGCCACAGGATAAAAAAAATGGGATAAATATTTATTTAAAAAGTAATTTATTTCTGTGATGCGAAGCTGTATTTTCAGCATCATTACTCCAGTCTTCAGTGTCACATGATCTTCAGAAATGATTTTCTGCTCAAGAAACATTTCTGATTATCATCTATGTTGTAAACATTGCTGCTTCATATTCTTGTGGAAACAGATGCTTTTTTGATGAATAGAAAGTAGAAATATTTCCCAACATCTATCATATCCTTTTTGAATGAAAGCACTGATTTCTTTCAAAACCCCAAATGTTTGCATGGTTTATGTAAGTCTTGAAAAGTTTTAGTTTGAAATGACAAATGACTTTCTCTCAAAGCTCCAGTGGAAATCCCTGTGATTGGTCAGTCTGTGCCAGTCATGTGGGTATACCTCCTGATGAATGTCATCACCCAGTATCCTTTCATTTAGTCATATTCAAATTTTCCTTATGGCCTTTTATAGGACATCTGTCTATAAGAAATCTGTCTAGAGTCAGTATATTTCATCCTTAGCTAGATATCTCAGATACGTGTGCATCCGCGGCGTGTTCATTCTGACCACGGAGTGCGCATCGCTCACGGTCACACTGGTGGTGACGCTTCGTAAATTCCTGAGTCTCATTATTTCCATCCTGTACTTCCACAATCCCTTCACAGCCTGGCACTGGGTCGGCACGGCCGTGGTGTTCCTGGGAACGCTGCTCTACACAGAAGTGTGGTCCAGCATTCGAGTGGCAGTGAAAGGAGAGAAAGCTGCCCAGAAGGCAGAGTAAATTATGGAAGCCCATTTACGCCACAGAATACAATATTAAATAGGTAATTGCGACTCTTTATCTCACAAGTCTGACTTTTTCTCACAATTCTGAGTTTATCGCTGAGATTTAAACTCAGTATTGCTAGAAAGTCAGAAAAGTCACCGGTTACCTTTTTAATTCTGTGGTGGAAAGAAGCTTTACGTGTAAAGGAACTGTAATACCTCTTTATCGTTGTGCGAGTGTGTTTTGTGGATGTGTGTCCCATCACTATTGATTTGTAAGTTATTCACGGTGAATGGATGAGCGCTTGAGGTACATTTGGGCCAATGTTTGAGCTGTTTTTGAGCCAGGTGTATGTGTAAGTTTGTTAAGAGCCGTTTTACAGCGTGTGACCTGTTTTCAGTATCTGTTTTTGCAGAAATAGACACGTATTTTATTCCTGGCACCAAATTTACTTCATATCTACTTCTTTGCACATTAAAACTAGCATAATGGTCAACTTCTGCTAGATTTGTTAGCATATGCAGGACTTGCAGCTATTTTTCTTGAGTGTCAATGTTCACTATAAGTTTGTGGTATTTATTCCATTTTTAAATACAGCCAGATTTAGTAAGTCAGAAAATATGTTGGCCCTCTTTATTCAGGTAAAATAATAAAGTAAGACGAACTACGAACGATAGTAGATAAAGTAGTCATACAGTATATCATATTTGACATTTTGTAGTCACCTAACATTTCAGTCAGGTGAGTTTCGGGGTGAGATAAAGCAATACTGTAGAAAATATCTACACTTATGTTCATGAGGCTAGAATGTGTAATTTGGCATGGATTTGTGTAAGATGTTTTGTTTTTATCAGCTAACACAATCCGAGACCTCATACACTGAAGGAAATCATGTCTTTTGTGCAGTTCTTTATATCTCATCTGCATTTTCTGTGCACCTAATGTATGGACGATTCATTCAAACTTCATTTCTAGGATTAATCCATTTCTCTTGGTCTATTAATTTTATTGGCATTAAAAGTACGGTCTTGTGTCTGACGGATTGAAAATACCCAGGGTTTTTGTACAGGTAATGTATTGTTTGTCACTCATGTAGAATTCATAAACTCACACAGTACAAAATCAAAACCATATTTTCCCACCAAAATAGAATATTTAATGCAGTTATTGTTAGTACTGTAAAATCATAGTAATAATTTAATGAGATTGTTCAAAAAAGTGTTTTCAAGTGTAAATTTACATTTTTAGACGAACAATCTTTACATTTTGAACAACAATGAACAATAATAACACGTCATGTATTATTAATATAGTATTAGTCACGCCCCCAGACATATAGTATCATGAACAGCACATAATGTCCACTTACTTAAATGAGTGCTTGTAAACTTAAACGAGTGCTTATAAACTTAAATGAGTGCTTGGAAACTTAAATGAGTGCTTGGAAACTTAAATGAGTGCTTGTAAACTTAAATGAGTGCTTGGAAACTTAAATGAGTGCTTGGAAACTTAAATGAGTGCTTGTAAACTTAAATGAGTGCTTATAAACTTAAATGAGTGCTTGGAAACTTAAATGAGTGCTTATAAACTTAAATGAGTGCTTGGAAACTTAAATGAGTGCTTATAAACTTAAATGAGTGCTTATAAACTTAAATGAGTGCTTATAAACTCAAATGAGTGCTTGTAAACTTAAATGAGTGCTTGTAAACTTAAATGAGTGCTTGTAAACTTAAATGAGTGCTTGTCAACTTAAATGAGTGCTTGGAAACTTAAATGAGTGCTTGGAAACTTAAATGAGTGCTTGGAAACTTAAATGAGTGCTTGAAAACTTAAATGAGTGCTTATAAACTTAAATGAGTGCTTATAAACTTAAATGAGTGCTTATAAACTTAAATAAGTGCTTATGAACTTAAATGAGTGCTTATGAACTTAAATGAGTGCTTGGAAACTTAAATGAGTGCTTGGAAACTTAAATGAGTGCTTATAAACTTAAATGAGTGCTTGGAAACTTAAATGAGTGCTTTAAACTTAAATGAGTGCTTTAAACTCAAATGAGTGCTTATAAACTCAAATGAGTGCTTATAAACTTAAATGAGTGCTTATAAACTTAAACGAGTGCTTGTAAACTCAAATGAGTGCTTGTAAACTCAAATGAGTGCTTGTAAACTCAAATGAGTGCTTTAAACTCAAATGAGTGCTTTTAAACTCAAATGAGTGCTTGTAAACTCAAATGAGTGCTTTAAACTCAAATGAGTGCTTGTAAACTCAAATGAGTGCTTGTAAACTCAAATGAGTGCTTGTAAACTCAAATGAGTGCTTTAAACTCAAATGAGTGCTTTTAAACTCAAATGAGTGCTTGTAAACTCAAATGAGTGCTTGTAAACTCAAATGAGTGCTTTAAACTCAAATGAGTGCTTATAAACTCAAATGAGTGCTTATAAACTCAAATGAGTGCTTATAAACTTAAATGAGTGCTTATAAACTCAAATGAGTGCTTTTAAACTCAAATGAGTGCTTATAAACTTAAATGAGTGCTTGTAAACTTAAATGAGTGCTTGTAAACTTAAATGAGTGCTTATAAACTTAAATGAGTGCTTGTAAACTTAAATGAGTGCTTGTAAACTTAAATGAGTGCTTATAAACTTAAATGAGTGCTTGTAAACTTAAATGAGTGCTTGTAAACTTAAATGAGTGCTTGTAAACTTAAATGAGTGCTTGTAAACTTAAATGAGTGCTTATAAACTTAAATGAGTGCTTATAAACTTAAATGAGTGCTTGTAAACTTAAATAAGTGCTTATAAACTTAAATGAGTGCTTATGAACGTAAATAAGTGCTTGTAAACTCAAATGAGTGCTTTTAAACTTAAATGAGTGCTTATAAACTTAAATGAGTGCTTATAAACTTAAATGAGTGCTTATAAACTTAAATGAGTGCTTATAAACTTAAATAAGCATATATGCTCCCAGATATATTGACAAGAGTTGTGAACATTCATTAGCTGAAAACCATATTTTCCACCAAAATAATGTTAATATTTAAAATTGATAATTTAATAAGATTGTAAAAAAAGAGTGAGCTTTCAAATATTATTTACATTTTTAGTACAGAACATAAAAAACCTTTATAATAATAATAATCGCATCATGTATTATTAATGTATCATTTTAGCCACACCCCCAAATATTTAATATCACGAAAATGCACATCATGTCCATTTCAAGTGCTTATAAACGTAAATAAAGCGTGTATGCTCCCAGATATATGAACACATAACATGTATTGATAATTGTAAATATGTGTTATCTGACAGAAATGAGTCGCTGGAGGATTAATGAACGCGGGGCTGTGGAGAGAAGTTCCTCTGAGAGAGAGAGAGAGAGAGTGAGAGTGAGAGAGAGAGAGAGAGAGAGAGAGAGAGTGAGAGAGAGAGAGAGAGAGAGAGAGAGAGAGAGAGAGAGAAGGGCTGAGCTAAACGCGCTTCTGGGCTTTAGATGTGAACATCCCAGGCCTTAAGACAAATCTATTTTTCGGTTCTATTTGCAATAATTATCGCGTTAAGCTGTATAGATATAGACCGTCGGCGTGATGGGGGGCAATGGCAGCTCACGACACGTTTCCTTCGACCCTGCGACTGATGATGAGGAGGGGGTTACTGTCGTGAAGGGCATTCGGGTAAGTGTACTAACAATAAACTTATGAAAAAGTACTTTCTGTTTGCTTTATTGAGTCATTTTAACTATATTATCGATGTCGTTGTTTATTATCTTTGCGTGCTTAACAACAAGATTGTTGTAATGTACTTGCACTGCAAGAGCTTCGGTGATTCGGTCTTTAATTAATTAATTAGAATATCGTGTAAATTGCACGTTTGTGAATGTTTTAGGGGTGCTGAACAAAATGTCCTGCAGGGCATATTAGCTTATGTTAAATATAGCCTACGTACAGGTCATGCATGTTGACCTACTGCATACTAAACATACACACTGCACTGGTTAACCTTTACATGACCTATAGCTTTCAGAATCAGCTGTGCTTGAAGTATATACTAGTGACCGTATATCCCTGCTCGTACAACTAAATCATACAATGGGACAACCACAGTATCATACTTGTCTTTCCAATAAAACATGGTTCAACCAGATTGTGTTGGAGTTATACTATGGTAATACCATGTTTTCGGGGGTGTCCCATAGTAATGCTATACATGAATTTGGTTGCCATTCCATGGTATAAAGTGGTATTTTTAGCTTCTGAACCATACTTTTGCATTAGTTTCTTTCTAATTAATGTGCTTACAACTATTTCCCAGATTATTTGTGATCACTTGAAATTATTTTGCATAAAAAGAAAGCAATATTTTCTAATGAAGATTCATGCATTCCAGGTCAGTCAAATTGCATTGCAAATTTTAAACTGAGATCGGTAAATCAATTTATTTTTTCCCTAAAATAATCTGGGAAAAATGTAATTTGAGTTCCCAGTGTGACCATAAAACACAAATTTGTAGGTGATGGAATTTTCTTTTCAGTTTTCATCGTAAAACTAAATACTTTGCATATTTGTGGCCCTGGACCACAAAGCCAGTCATAAGGGTCATATTATTGAAATTGGGATTCATGCATCATCTATAAATAAGCTTTCCATTGATGTATGGTTTGTCAGGACAGGACAATATTTGGCCGAGATACAACTATTTGAAAATCTGGAATCTTTGATGGTGCAAAAATTTTTTTATTAATATCAAAATATTGAGAAAATCGCCTTTAAAGATGTCCAAATGAAGTCCTTAGCAATGCATTTAATAATCAAAACTTGATACAGTAGGAAATGTACTAAATAGTGTCATGGAACATGATCTTTACTTAATATCATACAATGTATCGTTGGCTATTGCTACAAATATACCTGTGCCACTTTTAACTGTTTTTTTTGGTCCAGGGTTTCCAAAAAAAAACAATTCAAATGTTTATCAATGCTATTTCTGATCTGATAATAAACAGCTTTCACAAAGAGTGATTAATCGAATGAAGGAGTCTCCACCTGTGCTTCACCCGCAAGCTTCAACCAAATCCTCCACCCAGTCAACACCTCCTGTAGCTCCTCCGGTTGAGCGATTCGTACCAGGTGAACATCATGGACCTATAATCCCTCATCCTCACTCATATACCAGTACTTTGGTTCCTCCTCCTGTTTCAGAGCCAATAACACCTTTAGTAACTGGGACTGAGGAAACATCTGCACCACCTTCACCTGAGAGTCTTCCGAATCCTCCACCTACAGGTGATGAGCATGTACTTGTACCTGAGCCTCAACTCGCTGCGCTGCCTGCTGAACCCATACATGCTCCTTCACAAATGTCTACTGAACCACTAACTGCTCCTTCACTAGTGGATCCCGGTGTTGAGCCCTTAACCTGCCATAACCTCTGAACCTGTATCCATTCCTCCTCCTCCATCCACAGACCCACTTACTGAACCTGTAACATCTATAGAGTCCTCTGTTGAACCTGTAATTGCATCTTCTGAACCTATAGAAACTCCATCCTCTCGTACTTTATCTGCTCAGCCAACGTCTGGTGAGTCTGTGGACTTACCTGTTGAACCTGAGCTTTCAAGCTCCCCGATCTCCATACCTGTCCCGTTCAGTCCGTCTTACTGGAGTCTGCTGTTTCACAATCTGGATCTGCTTCATCTGGGGTTTTGCCTGATGAAATGCCTTGCAAGACTCAACCTGGTCCAGTTTCCACTGGAGAGCCTGCGGTTCCTTGTGTTCACCTGGTTGAGGAACCCGTTGCGCCTTCATTTATTGACCAACTCGAGGTCTTTCCACCGCAAACACATGTTAATAAGTTCATAATCTGGTTCATTAGTCTTACCAAAGTCTCTCTGGTTCATGACTTATTGACCTGCAAAGTCTCCACTTGTATCTCAGGATTTTGAACAAATGTTTATTTTACTCAATCTTGAAATTGCATTAAAATGGAAGTAGCAACAGATATTTTCAGTAAAGGTTTCTGTAAACTGTATTGTTGCATAACTCTATATATAAAGCTGGATATTGAATAACTTAACCTGCATACATAGAGTGCATTCATGTGATGTATAGCACATCTCTACTGCTTGATTGCTTGTATCATCACAAAATGTAAATGATATTATCGCCTAGCTCTAATCTGATAAATGCAACTATAAGGCATGAATATATTATAAACAATAACATCATGATTTTCCTCACAGTTTTCATTAGCATCATGGTTTTTAAATTTGCTCTATTGTTTAAAAGAATGGAGCATGCAAGGATTATTTGTTAGCAATAATATGTATAACATGCATTTAGAAAATAAATGGGTTGAATTTTCATTAAATGTTGACTTTAACTTCTCAGAAACTGGATTGAGTTTCATAAATGAATGGAAGTTCTCCATGCTAAAATATGATATTTCTTCTGTTTAGTGAATGAGGAAAAGCTCAGAAAGCAGATCACAGAAGATCTCCTGAATGAGGAAATGAAGATAGAAGAGCCTGACATGCGACAAGAGTAAAATCTTAACTGATGAAGATGAAGATCTCTCAAGAATGCAGTGAGCTTTGGCATCTGAACAGTATTTACTGTGTGTTTTCATAAGGCTGGAGGAAGAGAAAGCTCTCGCTGCAGCCCGACTCCAGGAGCTTCTGGAAGAGAAGGCATCCTATCATCAGACCATAGCAGATGCTATTAGAAGAGATGAGCATCTAATAACTCAGTATTATGTAAGTCAGTTATGTGTTGTTTGTGCATCTGAGTATACATACATGAGTGCAGATTATAGCAAAGCCCTCATAACAAAAACATGCTGGTGCCGTACTATGAAAACACTAAAAAATAATAGAAATACACATGTACAAACAAACAAACACTAATAATGTCAAAAACACTATAAAATTGAAACCGAGATGATGATGATGTTGGGTTTATCCCAAAGAATAGAATTTGTTGCTAAATTGGCAAACTACCTAAATAAAAAAAAATTGAAAGGAAAATATTAAATACAAATTATAATATAACACTAATAATAATTTCAAAAACACAATCAAATTGCTAAAACTTTACCTAAATTACAAAAAAAATGCAAAATAGAAATTGTAATGTAAAATAAAAATTATAATATCAATAAAAGCTTTAATAGTATCTAAATGATAACCCTATTATCATGTGCAAAACAACCATTGATCTGCATCCACCTCTAAATGTATCTGCATGTGTTGGATTTACATTTTGTAACGTCCAGATGTTAAAAATGCATGAATTTAAATGGAAGTGCTTCTTACTGCTTAACTCCACTGTCGTTGTTTCCTTTCTTTCTCTTGATCTGATTGTGTGTTTCAGTGGATGGAGAGGAAGGTAAGCTGTTGAGGTTCATCACTTGCTCGTTCACTTATTTAAGAGAAATGTGTGATCATTTCTATTCCAGCTGAATGTGAGTGAATGAGTGAATGCTTAAATACAAGGTTCAATTAGTTGTGTTTAATATGCATTCATCTATCATAAACATACAGCCTTTTCAGTAAATGTAACATCATTTGTGAGCATGACCCTTTTGTATATTTAATGTGCCATTAAACACTCTTTTCTATATTGTTGATTTAATTTCTATGGAAGATGTACAGGCTGATGCTTCACATGTTTTATCTTCCCATCAGACTCAGAAGCTGGAGGAGAAGGAGAAAGATCTGGAAAATCAGAACGCTTTGTTTCAGGAGCAGATTGTCAAGATGCAGGAACAGGCAAAATTATGAATCTGTCCTTTCATATGCTCCAAAAACAAGCAAATTTAATAAAGATTTTAACTGAAATTAAAGTGAAAAGAGAAAAAATACTAAATGATTCATCTGTCCTTTCATATGCTCTTTGTACCTTTTTCAGAGTGATATCACCTCTTCATATGCAGTACAGGGTTATTATAGTTAACTAAAACTAAAACCATAAAAAATATCCATGAAATAATATAAACTTTAATTGAAATTAAATACCTTATTTTGTCTTAAACTTATTTTATTTCAGCAAGTTGCCAAGGTAACATTTCTCATTGTCATTTCATTTAACTTGATTTACTAAAATGAAAATGAAATAAATATGAATAATAGCTATATAGACATATAAAAAAATAAAAAATAAAAAAAAATCCCAAAACAAGCAAATTTAATAAAGCTTTTAACTGAAATTAAAGTGAAAAGAGAAAAAATACTAAATTATGAATCTGTCCTTTCATATGCTCCAAAAACAAGCAAATTTAATAAAGATTTTAACTGAAATTAAAGTGAAAAGAGAAAAAATTACCCTTTTCAGAGTGATATCACCTCTTCATATGCAGTACAGGGTTATTATAGTGAACTAAAACTAAAACCATAAAAAATATCCATGAAATAATATAAACTTTAACTGAAATTAAATACCTTATTTTGTCTTAAACTTATTTTATTTCAGCAAGTTGCCAAGGTAACATTTCTCATTGTCATTTCATTTAACTTGATTTACTAAAATGAAAATGAAATAAATATGAATAATAGCTATATAGACATATTTAAAAAATAATAATAAAAAATCCCAAAACAAGCTAATTTTATAAAGCTTTTAACTGAAATGAAAGTGAAAAGAGAAAAAAATACAAAATGACAAAATAATAAAACCTATATTAGTATATGTTTTGATACTAATATAACACTAATGCAGTATATTACACATGTCTCTTTATTGTGCAGATGGCTCGGTTCACTAAAGTTACCGCTGAAAATTACAAGAAAGGCTTCGAGGACGCACACAACCGCTTCAGGTGAGTGTTCGAGATCAATAAATCAGGGTTTAGTTTTTCAAATGACATTTCTCTCATTTCTCTCTCTCTCTCTAGGCGATGCCAAACCAAACCAGTGTGTTCAGATCTGCAGAGTCAGATACTGAAGTGTTACGCTGAGAGTAAAGGTCAAACTATGAGCTGTTCCAGCGCCGCATCACTGTATATTCAGTGTGTGGACCGCGCCAGACAGGTAAACTACACTCCACGTGACATGAGTCTTATTCAAAATACTGACTGAGAAAAGGTTTGAATTACTATGAATTATTCACAGACGTTTCATGTTTTTCCAGGATAAAAAGCTGAGCACCGGAGGTTAGCTTACTGGACTGAACATTAGATCTGCTGCAGTGTCACGGTGAAAGAAAAAAGGCCATCACTGTAAACACACACACCTAGACCGATCCTAAGTTTAACTGTTTATTACTCAGTTCAGCAGTTTTGAATATGCATTCTCTGGAGAAATACCTCACCTAGTTTCAGACTCTTGTATCTGTGAAGCTAATGGTTTCAGGTGCTATTGAGTGCTTTGTTTGTGTGTGGAGACGGTGAGTTCTTCTGTATTTCTTCTTGTTTTAAAATAGTGCATGACCATAAAGTACAAAGAGATGCACAATCTGGGAGCTGCTGTCTGATGACAAGTTTGTGCCTTTTCCTTTAACGCCTAATTGTATGGGTATTTTGGATAAATGTGCTTGAAATCCAAGCTCTGCTGATAAAAGCCGTTCAAATGTGTAAAATTGGATTTAAAGGAATAGTTCACCCCAAAATAAAAAAATTGCTAAAAATGTATTTAGATTCAGGTCATCCAAGATATTAATGAGTTTGTTTCTTCGTCAGATTTGGAGAAATGTAGCATTGGATGCTCTGCAGTGAATGGGTGCCGTCAGAATGAGAGTCCAAACAGCTGATAAAAACTCCACAAGTAATCCACACCAAAGTCTTGCAAAGTAAAAAGCTGCATGTTTGTAAGAAACAAATCCATCATTAAGGAGTTTTGAAAAAGTCATCTCATCTGAATCAGGAGAGAAATATGCAAAGATCAAGTATAGCTTACAAGTGAAAACAGTCCAAAACTGTTCCAAACAAATTGATCTGTAGATTTTGATGTGAGACGACAATAAGTAATGGACTTTTTCAGTGGTGGAAGTGTTATTATGAATTATGGACTCTTACAGTTTACAGTTGAATCACCTTTTTCTTTTCACTTTAATTGATGGACTGGAGATGTGTGGATTGGTTGTGGATTATTGTGATGTTTTTATCAGCTCTTTGGACTCTCATTCTGACGGCACCCATTCACTGCAGAGGATCCATTGGTGAGTACATTTCTCTAAATCTGCTCAGATGACAAAGTCCCTGAATGGGTGAAATGATGAAAACCGAGGTTCGAGGTATCTAGGTTCTTTGTTGAATGTTTCCACTAGATGGCGCTGTAGCCCACAGTCTGTGACCAGAGACTGAATGATGATCTAATATTCTTGGTGTATTATGGAACCACTCTGGTCATGAAGGTTAAAAGGACGACCAACCCTCTCAGTAATCTCATTTTCTCAAGCCTCTGATCAGCAAAATGTCAATAAGTTTGATATGAAACAAACATAAGCAGTGAACTTATATTATCCAGCTGCTTCGTGTGCATTTATAGCTTGTTTTCTGGTTTATTATTTCATTTATCCTATATATAGTACCAAAGGGGCTGTAGTTCTGTTGGGGCAGTATTGTATGAGAGGGTGAAATGAATAATAAATCTTGCATCCTCTGATAAATGTGTCTTACCAGCATGAACACATAGTCTAGATACAGCACAGCAGTTCATGCACATTTCACATCGCTCACACTCTGCATTTAGCACACTTTATGAAAGCATATTTGATGCAATATTCTTGGAGTATTGAAATCAACATCAACTGGCTCCTGGCTTAATGTTTTATTACAATGTTACTTAAGGTTATGTTTCATAACCTTATGTATGAACACAAATGTATGCAATTTTATGTATATGTCACTCTTGGATGCAATTTGTTATATTTCATATAACAGCTTCTGAGCCCAATTATATTATTTATATTTTAATTTTCTGAAGTCATTCGATAGCTTTATTTGAGAAACAGACTGAAATTGAAGGTATTTGTTAAAAGCTTTCCTTTAAGTGAGCTGATCATTGAATCAGGAGTTAAACTCGAGAAAAAGATCAGTCTGATTCACAAATTATAAATTTTTCATCGGAATACACCACTGTATGAATAACCATAACACAATGTTTGGTGTGGCGCCAAACTGAAATAAAATACGTTTAAGTTGAATTACTAAAATGAACAATACTAAAAATGAAATAAAAAACTGAAGCTACATAGAAATAAAAAATAACAACAGAACATAAAAATGTACTTAAACTTAAAAACTTAAAATATAAAAATAAAAGCCAATCTAAAATATTCATAAATACTGTAGTAAATAAATATAATAAAAATAAGCTTTTGTCCTCTTTTATTTTATTTATATAAAAAGAGACAAGGATATTTGTCCAAAAATCTAATTTTGTGTTCCACAGAAGAAAACAAGTTTCATAAATAATCATAAAAACTAACTGAAATCAAATAAGTTTAAGCTGAAGTACTGAAATGAATAAAGCCAAAACCGAAATAACTGAAAATAAATTAAACAAATTAGAAATTTAACAAATATGGATAATCACAAAAACACATAACGAAATGACAAAAACTTGAACGAAAATGAAAATATGAAAATGAATGCTAATTCACAAAAACCATAAAAGTATATTAATATCATAGAAATAATACTTTTCTGACTCTTGCACAAAACATGGCATTACATATAGCTTAAGTCAAGTTTGAAACGACGTAAATTATTTCAGGCTGGACTGTCCCTTTAAATGCATACTAAATTGGTAGATATTTAATAATAGAAGAGATCTGTATTAAAATCATGGCATTTGACAGTTTTAGTATTCTCTATAGCCGTATTCATTTCATAGCTGCACAGTGTTGCTTCTGGGCAAAGAGCATTTAAGCAATCATAACATACAAATTATTTATACAACTGTGAGTTTATTCGCTAACAAATGTGAGCCATATTTTCAGCTGTTTGTCCGGAAGATGTTTTTAAGGACTGCTTGGATGCATTGTGACCAAGAAAAAGCTTTTAATTGGTTTAAATCCGAACTTGTTCCTTCGTTATGAACCATTTTATATGCATCGAGTGCTTTTAAACTGGGTTTGTTTCCCAGAGAGCAATAGACGGTTCAGACACTTACCGATGGAACCACAACATCTGCCCCGGGATCCTTAAATCTAGCTTGACAAGAGCTTTATATCTGAAGAAAGATTGAACACCGGTGACATTTACAAAACCCTTGACTGTTTATCGAGGGTTGATGATTCTCAATTACAGGTTTATAGATGATCTGAGAGGTGCAAATCTTATGAGACGAAAGGTCACCGCCGTATGTCGAGACACTTCAGTGCCGTCACTTGGAACGGGTCACTGTGTGACCTGCATTACAACACCATGAAACCGGCTTCAGATGTCTGCAGAGGGCATTTCAAATCAGACATGATTTTCTCCTAGCAAATAACCGGACTCAGGTGTGACCCATTGATGCCGCAGGCTTGATATTGCTTTTGTAGAGGTCTTTGGGAAACAAGACAGAGTTTGGATGCTAAAGAAATACTCAAAACTGTCACTTTAATGTACAGTATAAGAGCTTTCAATAGATTCTAAATGGTGTAATTAATGACGAATCGACACCAAATCTTTGGCTGCGTTGTTTACGCACAGATTTGGCCCATTTAAGCCAAGTGCACTTTACCTGTCATCCGGGCTGATGTATGAGCATCTCAAAGCCTTGTTATTCTTCTCCTGTGGTTCATAAACCTCTTTTCTCTCCTGCAGCGCTGTATTGGGATTGCTAGAATGGTAATATGTATTGCAAAACAGATCTTTAATGACATGCTGTTAGGAATAACCAGTCAGTAATTGCTCTGATTTTAAGACTCATGGCTTACAGTAAATACACTGTTCACATTGAGTTAGATTTAATGAAAGTCGAATAAGTCAAAAATAGCTCCAAACTCTTCAGTGAGTAATTCATTAGAATGTCCTTTTGACCGATTCATTTCAAAGAACCAGTTCGTACGAGTCATTTGTCCATGAATCAGGTTTCGTTTCGTCACTTTTATTTATCTTTCTATAGCTTCATCCCAGTGTTGTTATTGTTAACTAAACAAAAAATATTTTCATTAACTGAAATATAATACATATATATGTACAGTCATGGCCAAAAATATCGACACCCTTGGTAAATATGATCAAAGAAGGCTGTGAATATTAATCTGCATTATTAATCCTTTTGAACTTTTATTTGAAAAAATCACAAAAATCTAACCTTTCATTGGATAAGAATTTAAAATCGGGGGGAAATATCATTATGAAATAAATATTTTTCTCTAATATACATTGGCCACAATTAACGGCACCCTTTTATTCAATACATTTTGAGATCTCCATTTGCCGGTTTAACAGCTCTAAGTGTTCTCAGGTTCAGGTCAGAGGTCAGGAATGGACATAGCAGACGCTTGGTTTTGTGCTCAGTGACCCATTTCTGTGTTGTTTTTGAGGTTTGTGTTTGGATTATTGTACGGTTGGAGATCCAAACATGGCCCATTATAAGATTTCTAACAGAGTCAGTCACTTATTGATTTTGTATCTGTTGGTATTTGATAGAATCCATGATGCGTCTAAACAAGATGACCAGGACCTCCAGCAGAAATACAGGCCACAACATCAGAAATACAGCAGTATATTTCATTGTACACATGGGGTACTTTTTATCCCTGTGTTTACCAAACCCATCTTGAGTGTTTGCTGCTAAAAAGCTCATCTTTTAGTTTCATCTGATCATAGAAGCCAGTCCCATTTGAAGTTCTAGTCGTGTCTGATAACTGAATATGCTGGAGTTTTTTTTTGGATAATTTTTCTCGAAACCCTCCTAAACAACATGTGATGATGTAGGTGCTGTTTGACAATTTCTTTTAAGGTTTTCTGACCCCGAGACTCAACTATTTTCTGCAGTTCTCCAGCTGTGGTCCTTTGAGAGTCTTTGGCCACTCAAACTCTCCTCCTCACCGTGCATTAGGACGATATAGACACACGTCCTCTTCCAGGCAGTTTCATAACATTTTCTGTTGATTGGAAATTCCTAATTATTGCCCTGATTGTGGAAATGGGGATTTTCACTGCTCTAGCTCTTTTCTTGAATCCACTTCAGTATTCTGTGAAGATCAATTTTTTTTGCTGCACATCAGAAATTATTCTTTGGTTTTTCTCATTGTGATGATGATTAAGGGAGTTTCCGCTTTGTTTTCCCTCATATTTATATTTCGGTGAAACAGGATAATTTCATGTTCATAATCACCCTGGTGTGCTCAAAATTGTGAATATGAATGGGAATATACTTAAGAGATATTTTACTCAAGAATTTCTAGGGGTGCCAATAATTGTATCCAACCTGTATTTGAGAAAAAACATTTATTTCATAATGATATTTCACCCCATTTAAAATTCTTAATATCCAATGAAATGTTAGATTTTTGTGATTTTTTTTAATAAAAGATAAAAAGGATTAACAATGCAGATTAATTTTCACAGCCTTCTTTGATCATATTTACCAAGGGTGCCGATATTTTTGGCCATGTGTGTGAAATATATATATATATATTATATTGAATTACTGAAATAAAAATAAAGCAACATTTTTATTTATATATTCTTTTTAAATAAAAATGCAAAGGCACATTACTAAAACGTAAACTAAAATTAAAATACACATTTAAAATATTAAAATAAATGTAACAATATACATAATTACTACAATAATATATCAATAATTATTAAAACAATACCTCAGACACACAACACGCATACTGTGCAGACAGTGAGGATGAATTTAGTTTTTGTATTATTTCATGGTCTTTGTCTCATCTTATCAAATTCAGACCGCAAACTTATGAATCAACTAAAAGTATTGTTTCAGACGTGTTGTAGTGCAAACTTTTGTCTATACCAACATGCATTACTGTTAAGCGATTTCTATGTAAATCACTCTGATATTGATCTAATTGGTTAATTTCATTCTTGTTCTCATAACGGTGCACAATAGACCTCGAAGAGCTACAGTGCTGACCTGGGAAAATATTCATTAATATGTATGTGGATTTGGTGAATGGGAGCTTAACTTTAGTGTTTCAGTGAATGCAAAATGAGGGACGTTTTGTCCTTGAAAGCAGTGCCAAAATGAACTAGACGTTTCTTCATATTTGACTGCTCTAAAACAATGATATTAGCAGCATCTTCCCTCCTTTTCTTGATGAATCACAAGGCTTTGCAGGGTTACCGTTTGTTAAATTTGGTCTGTTCCTCATGCAAAGTGACTTCAGAAGACTTGGCAACACAAGGCGACTATTGTAAGTGTTTTTTGGTGTTTTGTTAATTTTTTTGGAGCTTAAAATATGAATTGCTTTGTAATGATTCATCAATAATTCTCCTGTTTTTGTTCCACAGAAATTATAATCTCTTCATATTCACACACAACGACATAACAGATTGTATGCAGTTAGACAAAGGAAAGGTGTTTTCATGATGACTTCTCTAAGTGCTTTTGGGGGTTTGTTTGTGTTTGGAGCTTAACGTATGATTTAATCTTTTTCCCCACTTAGTTTATTATGAATACATGTATACACAGGCTACAAGTCATAAATGAGATACATAACCGATAAAGAGTATTTCCAAATCTCAGTCTTCATGTATTTACAGTACATACAGTGGTTGATGAAGGACATGCACCATGTAACTGCAATAACATCAATCTATTAAACTTATCATATTATATTCCAAGTTAGTTAGATAGTAACCGATTCTTCGATATCTGCTCATGTAAGACTAATGTTCACATAACATGGTTCCCTTTATGTATAACAGTGCTTTAATGAGAACTAGTCCCAGTTTTGGAGGTCGCAAAGTGGTTTTAGTCTGCATCTGCGGATGATAGACATTTCTGCCTGGCTTCGTGATCGTCAAACGTCACTTTCTTATTCCGTTTGGGATCGATCCATGAGTTTCGAATCACCGCGTTGTTCGGCAGCGGATCCGCCTCGATGATGGAAACCACCCGTTTCTTCATTTTACTTCTCAAGACTTTCTGGAACTTCTGCCTCGTGAAGGCGTACAAGAGAGGATGAAAGACCGTGGTGCCGTAGGCCATGACCAGAAAACCCAGTCGGAGCTGGGCGGTGAGGTCGCTGGGGCCTGCGCTGAGGATCACAGTGTTTAAAACAGTGATGGGCGTCCAGCAAAGGAGGAACGTGGAGATGATGAGCAACGACATGCGGAAAACACGCTTTTGGCGCTCACGCCGCTCCCGGTGGCGTTTGACGGCCCTTCGCAGGGCAATGATCACCGAGACGGACATACGCATGCCGAGCGGAGCGCTTCCACGGTTGCTGCTCTGCGAGGCGTCCGTGATCTCCGGCAGCTGTTGCTCAGATGTTGAGATAAGAGAGAAGTTCTTGTTCTTCCTCATCTTTTTCTTCTTCTTCTGCGTGGCGTGGAAGCGTGTGCCAATGCGGATGTTGAGCGCCTGCAGGATCTTGGCGTACGTGACTAACATGATGACGGCAGTCAGACAGAAAATGGGGATTTGGGCCACGAGGTGGTAGTACAGACCAAGTTCGGTGTAATATTCGTTGACGTGCACAATGGCGGTCTGATTGGCTTTGGTGGGCTCCAGTCCTAAGAGTCCCACCTCGATAAATGGCACCAAGAAGCTGACGAAGGACAGCACCCAAATGCAACCCAACAGAGCCACCGCTCGTCCCATAGTCAGCACACGATTGGCTGGTTTAACGGAGATGTCATATCGGTCCAAAGTGATGGCTAGCACATTTGCCGCCGTAGCCACGCTTGCGAAGGACACGCAGGCCTCGTGGAAGCAGCAGACGAGCACCGTGTCACCTTGCAGCGATAGCATCAACACGACAATGGTCAGAGGGATGCAGCAAACACACACCAACACATCCAGCACGTGGAGGTTCATGGTGACAATGTTGCTCACGGAATTGACCAGGTTGGACTTCATGCAGTAGAGGGCCAGTACGGTCAGGTTGCTGCTCAATCCCAGGACAATCTCCAGCATGAGGAATCCGGTCAGGGACACCTGGAAGCTGAGTGTATAAGGGTAAGGTCCGGCCTCCATCATTGCGGGACTCACGGACTCGGTGATGTCGAGGACTGTAACGTTACTCATGGTGCTTTCTTCCTCCGTTGCGGGAGGGACGTGCATTATCCTAAAAGGTAAAGACAGCAGGATGCATAGTCAGAGAAATGTGTAGGAGGACCAGACACTTTGAACAGCATTGTGTAATTCTGTACTGCATTGAGAAACCATTAGCATAAGTAGCAAGCAGAATTGCAATTCGAATTTCAATGTGAGAATTACAAGGAAATGAAAACCATATGAATCCATACAACTGTCATTTTTCATAGAAATTCAATGCTTGTCAAGACTTTGACTTTTGACTTTTCCCTGGGATTCAAACCCATGACCTTGGCATTGTTAGCCCCATGTGGCACTCTTTGAGCTACAGGAAACCCAAATGAAGTTGTCTGTAATGGCAACAACATGTTATGATTCAAGAACTCTGTTGGGGTCCCACATATCGAGACCAACAAAACCATTAGATAAAGGGTGTTTTTCCCTTCTTCTAAACCACAGACCAGGGCCACACGGTATCTGTGTTAAACTATTACTGGATTCACACCACTGCCTCTACATCTTGAAAGTCCTTTTAAATATGTTAGCTGATTTCATATGGTTTTCATCTCTTAATGACCATGTTTTTCTCCATTTGCATAGAATTTGGCAGATTTTCAACAAGGATCTGTTCAGAAAATGCACAAAAATGTCTGCAGATTCCCTCTGGGCCTGCTAATGGCTTTACATTTAATGTTCGCGTGCACGTTGCCTAATAATGCATTGGCCATTCGGTGTTGGCCGCTGCTATAAATAGACACACTTTAGCTATTATTTTTGTCCACAATGCATTTTCATTTGTTACGCAGCGATGGATTGCTCCATTAACAAATGTGACTGTCTTTATTGAGAATTTAGAGAGAGAGAGGATTGCTGAGGAAATAAGTATGCGCCTGGCTTTTGTAATTTACTCCAATGTCGATGGTTGTTTCATGTGGTGCCAACTTGGAACTAATAACTCTTTGTGTTGTGATGTAGTCTGACTGACACGGTGGAGTGAAACCAAATGGAAACACTAATGACTTCATGAGCTAAAACACAACACCTCACAGGTCATTAAGCTTGTTTTCTGGATGTCTATGACAACTAATGACAACTGTCCAATAGTTTATTTTACACATTTGTTGACTTACCCTTCCAGCTTCGTTCTCAGCCTTGGGAGTCAACTTGTACATCAGCCTCAGGCATGGCCTTTCAAGGAAGTATTCTGCACTTCTTGATCCTCGTAATCCAAGCGATTTTCGTGCTTAATGGTCAGGGAGGACAATTTGGCAGCAATTTCTTAAATTGTACTAAACCTAACAATATGTTTGATCCCCTGCCATGTCCTTCTCATTCTCTTTCAGAGGTTTCACTCTTGTTTGTTTAAGAGTCCAAAGAAAATGGCGAGTATATAAGCTGTCAATTTCTCTTTTCTAAACTAATTTGACAACTGAAAATGATTGTTTTGATTATTATATCCACATTAGGGTTTAGGAAGTTGCGTTCATCTCCCTCGATACCATTAGGATGAAGACATCCCGCAAACTGGTCTCATACTGTTCCTTAAACACTGATGTATTCCGGTTATTGCATTTTTATGGGCCCTAGAAGGCGATAAATCCACATTGATTTGCGTTTGCTGATTTGCATGTGCCATCTGCTGAAGAATCCAAGGTCGCTGAATTGTTTAGGTCAGCATGAGGGGGTGGTGCATTCTGGGTGTTAGAAATTTAATTTCATGTCTCCTCGCAGAAGGTGACCTTTAGGCTGCATCGTCAACGATGTCCGAAGCACATGATAAAACCCCTCCGCATCCATGGTGTGCATGGGAATGACTTCACCTGGGAAATCCACTCTAGGGAATGCCCTTGCAGGCTGGAGAGACTCGGCGCTAGTGATGGGTAAGATGGGCCGCACTGCACTTTGGAAGCAGTTTTCTTCAGCTCTTTAATCCTACAGTCCTGGCAAGAAAAAAGCAAGATATATTGATAAGTGAACAATCAATTATTCATTAAGCCTGCATCCAATCCATCATCAAGTAAGGACTTCCATGTGTTATCCATTCATCTTTCCCAAGCGGTTTGCGGAAATGCACAAGCGCTGGTCTTGCTTAACGTCCATGTGAAGGCACATCTGTGAACATGCAGGGGTTGATGGATGGGCCCGTGCATCTTGGGAACGATCTACAAACACTCGTTTCCAAAGCAGTGCCTTTTAGGGAAGGTAACACAAGCACCTGTGTTGTTTTATGTCTGTAGTTTCTCACATCATTTTTCAGTCAAGAATACGGCTCGATCACGTGTAATGAGGTGATTGTGTTCCAGCCGTGAATGAGACTTTACACTGTAAATTTTTCCCAGATGTTAAAGTCCAGCAGACTTTGACAAATCGGGGAAAACCGTAAACAGAATGGATCTGGTTATGGGGGTAAAATGTGTCAGCGGAGACGTGGATCAATAGACTAACTAAAGTCAGATTGTTGTTAACAGGCAGCGGCAAGATAATCACAAAATGTAGACATTGAGGAGGACAAGTCCCCTCAGATATTCAGATTAGTCATCAAACTGGAGTTTTCAATGACAAATTCTTAAACGTTTACCTTCTGTTCCTTCAGCCATGAACATTTGGTTGCATTCTTGCAAAATACATCTTTGATTTCTGCTCTACCCTTCAGTTTGTTGATTTATTTCAGTTTGATTTACTAGGGCAACTCCAATTTTGACAGATTGCTCTCCAAAAGATGCCGGTGTCACCCAGGGAGCCCTATATCTGCTATCTTCTAAGTTTCGACATCTGCTTTTTTGGATTATAACTGTTTGAACGAATATGCATGCCACTCAGAATTTCGATACAAAATCATTTAATCACATTTGATCTCCAAAGTTATTCAATATCGCCCTCTTACCTTTGCGCTCCCAGAGTTCTTATCTGTCATGCAACGTAGAGTAGGTACAGCTTCACCAAAGCATCATCTTAGATCCACAAGTGCATCTTCTGCACACACTTTTGCTGCCGTTGCATAAACCTGCTTCCCCCCTGAGGAGCTGGAATCAAACGCTGTCCATGCAAACTGCCAGCAGTGCCAGCGGAGTGAAACAGACGTCCTCTGACTTTAATCTACTGTCCTGCTAACTGTCTTGCTGTCTTGATCCCACACGCTCTCTTTCAAACTGTGATGCAGTGAAGTGTTGCCGTTGCACCCCTCTGTTGCGCCTCCTCATCCTCGCTTGTCCCCATCTCTCTCTCTCTCTCTCTCTCTCATCCGCTCCTTCTCTATCTTAGTCTCCCTCTCTCACACACTGCGGCGGTTTTGCAGTGTTGCTCCCTGCTCTGATTGGTTTGTCGTAATAGGGTTAACTCTTTCCTCCCCGGAGAGTGGTGTTGCACTCTTCCTTTTGTTTTCTTGTCGTTCTCTCCATCCAGCTTTTCAGTCTCGGCTGCATCTGTCGGTCCCTGTGGAAATGCTTCGGGTTATATTTAAGCACTATGTCGGAGTTGCATGTTTTCATTCATATTTGATGCCGTGCTCTGTGATGAAAGTGGATAGGGGTCTACTGGGAAAAGGACACAGAAAGAGTGTGGCTCTGTTCCAAACCTAGTGAGTTGCCTACATAGGCAGTATTTTATGGCGTACAGGCAGTTTTTAAAGACTGTTGCTTCTATGATACCTCATTTGGCTCAATTTTAAAGCAGTATCACATGCATTCAAAAAGAAGAAAGCAGTCCCAGAATGCATTGCGATGAGTATGAAAAAAAATATCCAAGCGAATTATACAAGTAATTTGTTCAATAACGGAACATAGTTATACATTTATGCATTTAGCAGACGCTTTTATCCAAAGCGACTTACATTCGACAAAGCGACATTCAGTTTATACATTTTTTTTTGACATGAAACAATATAAAAATACTGGCTGATAACAATAATAATTACTTTCATGTATACACACACAATATTTAAATACAAATGTATGTCTACATGTATTATTTTCAATTAATAATATTTACTATACTTGTATATAAATACTAAATATTTAGAAAAAAATATATAATAACATTTAGTATTTGTAATATACTTATATTTGTGAGATTTGATCACAAATGTACATTTAAGGTTATTATAAAAATGTATATCTACATGTAATATTTTAAAGAATTATTTACTAAACATGAATATATTGATAATACTCAATATACATGTTCAATATATTCATTGTGAGAAAAATACAAAGATATATATATATATATATATGTATAATTATATAATTATATTTATTTTGAGATATGCTAGATTATGCTTATCTAGGTAAATTATTAGTACCTTTAAAGATCAACATAAACATAGTTAGTGGTTTTGCAAAGGTAATCTAAATATAAAATTAGAGGAAATACACAATTACATATCTAATATTGACCGATAAATTAATCATGAAGTACCACTATAATGTGCATCCGTAAAAAAAGAAAAACTAATAGTTCAGGCTAATTAAACACACATGATTTTACCCAATATATGTGTGTGATATAGTGTATTTTTAGATTATAATGTCATTAGTAGCATGCTAATGATAAATTATTGAAATCAATTGTACCTCAGGTCTCACATTAACTTGTATGCTAATTGTATGATGTAAGAGTTGCTGTCTATGTAGAGCAAATTGTTCACTTACGAGATTCTATTTGTAGACATCTGTGTAGGCAGCTCGCGAGCTTTAGAAACGGAGCATGTGTGTTTGAGTTAGATGATGGGAACACTTAGTGTGTGTGTAATATGTAGAGGAATTGTGATTGATAGTTTCAATTAAGCCGGCCTGTCAGCTGGCAGAAGGAGCAGTCTTACTCAATTCGTTTTGTTTGGCTCATTTGGCAGGTAAGGGGGGCGTCTAAAGTGACAGTCGCTACAAGAACGTGTGTGTGTGTGTGTGTGTGTGTGTGTGTGTGTGTGTGTGTGTGTGTGTGTGTGTATGTGTGTGTGTGTGTGTGTTCACATTTGAAGCACTTGTTGGTGTGCAGCTCTCCACATTTTCTGATTCTGAAATGCACATGTTGTATTATTAAGTGGTCAACAACTTTCTATAGACACGACAACAGCGCTGCTGAAAACTTTGCACTAAAGACAGGCTCGATATTTCAGCTGCCATTAATATTTCAGCATGCCTTCCAACACTGCAGAGTAATATTCTGTTATTCCTAACCATTTTCTGTGATGATTCTTAGAGGGAAATGACACTAGCGTACAGTGTTGCTGTGAATAAAAATGTATGATTAATATTATAAATAACTTTTGATTGCCATATACACTCACCGGTCACTTTATTAAGTACACTTGTTCAATTGCTTGGTAACACAAATAGCTAATCAGCCAATCACATGGCAGCAACTCAATGCATTTAGGCATCTAGATGTGGTGAAGACGACTTGCTGAAGTTCAAACCGAGCATCAGAACGGGGAAGAAAGTGGATTTAAGAGACTCTGAACGTGGAGTGGTTGTTGGTGCAGACGGGCTGGTCTGAGTATTTCACAAACTGCTGATCTACTGGGATTTTCACACACAACCATCTCTAGAGTTTACAGAGAATGGTCTGAAAAAGAGAAAATATCCAGTGAGCGGCAGTTGTGTGGATGAACATGCCTTGATGATGTCAGAGGTCAGAGGAGAATAGACAGACTGGTTAGAGATGATAGAAAGACAACAGTAACTCAAATAACCACTCGTTACAACCAAGATCTGCAGAATACATCTCTGAACACACAACACGTCGAACCCTGAAGCAGATGTGCTCCAGCAGCACAAGACCACACCGGTGCCGCTCCTGTCAGATAAGAACAGCACACGGAGGCTACAATTCACACAGGATCACCAAAACTGGACAATGAGTCTGGATTTCTGCTGCGACATTCAGATGTAGGGTCAGAATTTGGTGTAAAGAACATGAAAGCATGGATCATCCTGCCTTGTCTCAACGGTTCAGGCTGGTGGGGGTGTAATGGTGTGGGGGATATTTTCTTGGCACACTTTGGGTCTCTTAGTACCAATTGAGCATCGTTTAAACACCACAGTCTACCTGAGTATTGTTGCTGACCATGTCCATCCCTTTATGACTACAGTGTACCATCTTCTGATGTACTTCCAGCAGGATAATGCACAAAGCTCAAATCATCTCAGACTGGTTTCTTGAACATGACAATGAGTTCACTTTTTTTATTTCCGTGGTACATGTACAAAATACCATGATATGTTAAGTAAACTGGGTTTATGTTATACAGCATATCTTTTAGTCATATAAATGAATTAATTATGCAAAGAATATGCTAAATATGTTGAATGCACTGTGGTGTAATGGAGTTGTTTTGTGCCGTTCTCTCAGTCAGTCGCTCTCTAAAATGTCTGTCGTTTTTAAGTGGAGTTTACCTCAGAATGGTCTGGTCAAAGAGACAGACTCGACTGAAGTGAAGCTGCACACTTTTCTGGAGTGACAGACAGACAGCTGGGCTTTCCAGCACTCAAGCTCCACTTCGATATCGCTCTGGGAGCAGAACTGCAGAAACCCTTTCGGACTTCTGATTTTTCTCGGCCTGGGGTCGGTTGGCGGTGCCAGAAATCATTTTGAGGAAGGCAGAGATCTCCGCAGCGGCTCTTTTATCTCTCTCCTGCAGTGCCACTCGTGCTCTTTGTATAGCCGGACTGTTCAGTCACCCAGTAGATTAGCAGAACACTTATAGAGCCGCCTGCCTTTGTGTTACTGAAGTAGAGGCAGTATTTTAATCACTCGCCTCTTAATACGCACTGTAAATCTGAACCCTTTCTCAGCTAAAGCAGCAAAAAAGAGAGAGAACTGGAGTAGAAAATGTTTTACATCTTTAGGTGAAAGAAGGAGACATCCAAAATAAATAAATTAGTTAAATGTTAGTTGGGACGATCATTCAGACGTGGTTATGTAGAGCCCGGTCTCATGAAAATGCGTAGGCTTTAAATGGTATGCCAAATAAAAACTTGTGGTAATGATATGCAAAAACTGACTTTGGCGTCCATATGATACACAGTTTTCACGTGCATATGATACAAAATTTGTTGCCACATGATATGCATCTATCCCACAACGTCAAAAACACGCCAGTCAATTTTTGCGTATCAATATCAAGAGTTTTTGTTTGTATTTGGCTTACTGTTTTATACGAACTTTAATGAGATCGGGTTGTTATGTAAATCAACCAGTGCTGATTAACATACTAATTTTTTGTCATCTATTTTAATGCCGTTGTTCTTTGACACCATGTTGTTTTTAGTGTGAATATATGGGTTTAATTTAAAGTGACATACAGCCAAGTAAGGTGACCCATACTCGGAATTCGTGCTCTGCATTTACCCATCCAAAGTGCACACACACACACACAGTGAACACACACCCGGAGCAGAGGGCAACCATTTATGCTGTGGTGTCCGGGGAGCAGTCGGGGGTTCGGTGTCTTGCTCAAGGTGTCTTGCACTCCTCAGTCGTGGTATTGAAGGTTGAGAAAGTGCTGTACATTCACTCCCCCCACCTACAATCCCTGCCAGACCGAGACTCGAACCCGCAACCTTTGGATTATGAGTCCGACTCTCTAACCATTAGGCCACGACTTCCCCCAAAAAACTGTCCCCGTAATTGAGATCCTCTTTGTTTTTGTGCCAGATAAATACTGTCGTGACTGCATAAAGAAATTAGATCATCTGATCTCCCTTCATTGATCTAGTGTAAGCTACTTTTTTTGTTAACAACTTGTAGATAAAGTTTTCTAATGCAATTACTTTAAACTACACCACAAGTTGTCAAATTAACGTTAATCACACTCGTTCTGTCAATCTCTCTCATAATACAGGTGCATCTCAATAAATTAGAATGTCGTGGAAAAGTTTTGGCTCACATTAAACAAAAACCCACCAATTCAGATCTGGTGGATCTCAACAAATTAGAATACTTCATAAGACCAATAAACCCCAGATTCTCTATGTTCAGGTCTGGTGAGTTTGCTGGTCAGTCAAGCACACCAACACCATCATCATTTAACCATCTTTTGGTGCTTTTGTCAGTGTGGGCAGGTGCCAAATCCTGCTGGAAAATGAAATCAGCATCTTTAAAAAGCTGCTCAGCAGAAGGAAGCATGAAGTGCTCCATAATTTCTTGGTAAACGGGTGCAGTGACGTTGGTTTACAAAAAACACAATGAACCAACACCAGCAGATGACATTGCACCCAAATCATCACAAACTGTGGAAACTTAACACTGAACTTCAAGCAACTTGGGCTATGAGCTTCTCCACCTTCCTCCAGACTCTAGGACCTTGGTTTCCAAATGAAATACAAAACTTGCTCTCATCTGAAAAGAGGATGCCCTTGACTCCACATAACACAGGTTTTAATGTAGTGCAATAAGCTTTTAATGAAGCAACTCAACGTTCCTTCGTTACTAGTTCTCAAATGACGTTTTTGAATTAGTGATGGAGGCTTGGACTCAGCTGTTAAACTGTCAACTTTAGATTTAAATCCGTAGGGGAAGGAAGTAGTTCTGCACAAAAGAGTGCTTTTTATGTACACACTCGTGCCGTAAAACTGTTGTATAAAAGCAATATCATACTCGTAGATGTGGCTGAATATTGGCATGCTGTGATTACCTACGTTGTCAATCAAACTATAGAATCAATTAGCCGGTCTACAAAAATGTTCAATCCTCTTATTCAGTGCTAAATGTTCATCTCTGTGCAATCAATAAATAATAATTGGTCGTGGAGCTCCGCTAATGTGCTTATGCTCCACCCGACAACTGCATTTATAAGCCCTTCGATGTTTAAGCAAACATATCACTCATCTTTGTTTGCGTTTACGACACTCTACATCTGATTTGTGTGCTACACCCTGTAGCCTGAAGTGATTCATCTTTATTGTTGAATCTTGTAAATTTGATAAAATGGCCAGTGAGGCAAGACTGTTTTGTCTGTGCGTAATTCCCTCTCTTTCTCCCCCTCGATGTCTCATTGCATCATCTGTTCTTATTACCTCGTTATGAGATTTGTTTACAGTATGTGTTCTGTTTCATCTCTGGTCCTCTGTGATGTCAGTCTAATTGGTTACATTAATTAGTGCTGGTGAGGTCACATGCTGTGTTGTAATGATTCTACTTATGAGATTAATGGCTTTACATCCTGGATGTTAATTATTATTGGTAGTAAGTTGTAATTGTTAATTCTGACTAAACAGCTGACTAAAATAAGCATTTTATGTATTGTTGATGAAGCTTGCTAGAAAAAAAATAATTTAGCAGGTTTATGAGGTTTGTATGAAATGTAATTTTTCTTCACTCACTAGAAAGATAATATGCACAGCTTCCATACCTAATTTCCCTCCTTATCTGGATCAATGCCAAAAAAAGCTTCATGTATTTTTCAGTAATTTTGTCAGAAAGAGAGAAAGTAATATTAAATTGCTATATGAAAATTACTTAAATTACGACTTCCAAGTTCATAAATGCAAACTTCCCAAAGATGACTCAAATGCAGCAATAATCTAGTGAAACAGAGAACCAATCATACCTGAAATCATACAGTCATTATGTTGGAAATTATTGCATTTCATATAGATTGAGGTTTTGCTATTGCAATTTCGGTTCAGTAGACAAAGTAAATGTGCTTTTTCTGAGGTCTTTTGTTGGTTTCAGCTTGTTTCATAGCCTGGTCAGTCTTAGTTGGTTAGCTAACTGGTTTATCATTCTGACTGGACAACAAATGGTTAAAACCCTCTCAAAACCTTTCAGACCAGAGCAGTTTGACCAATAGAAACCATCCTGGTCTTAGCTGATCTCATAGCCTGGTCAAGGTTCAAGGTTCAAGGTTTCTTTATTTGTCACATAATAAATTATACAGGGTAGGACAATATTTGGCCGAGATATAACTATCTGGAATCTGGGGGTGCAAAACAAATCTAAATATTGAGAAAAATCTCTAAATTGTCCAAATGAAGTTCTTAGCAATAGATATTACTAAACAAAATGTAAGTTTTGATATAGTTACAGTTTTATAAATTTACAAAATATCTTCATGGAACATGATCTTAATGTAAAAATTGACAATTTTGACCCATACAATGTATTTGTGGCTATTGCAACAAATATACCCCAGCGACTTAAGACTGGTTTTGTGCTCCAGGGTCACAAATGGCTAAACCCCCTCAAAATCGTTTAAACCAGACCAGAATGACCAATGGAAACCATCCTGGTTTTAGATGGTCTCACAGCCTGGCAAAGCTAGTTTATGACAGCCAACTGGTCTACCATCCTGACCAGTTAACAAAAGGCTAAAACCCCTCAAAATCTTTCAGACCAGACCAGTTTGACAAATGGAAACCATCCTGGTCTTAGCTGGTCTCACAGCCTGGCCAAACTGGTTTGGATGGACAGCCAACTGGTCTACCAGTTAATCCTGAACAATTAATAAATGACTAAAACCCCTTGAAATTCAAACCAGACAAGTTTTGACCAATGAAACCATCATGGTGTCCAGCAGAGACCAGCAAAACCACCTGAGACTAGTTCATGAATCCTCAACCTGAGAGTCACCAGAGATGTAGATTTGTCCAGTTATGCAGTTAACTAAAGAATATACCTCAATACAAATTTTGGCTAGAATTTGGGAGCAAAAAAGTCGGACAACACTAGTTTAAAACCTGTTAATTGTCACGGGCCCACTTGCTAGTACATGTTTAAACAGTGCTTTAGGTTCAGACTAAATATTAATCTTGACAAACTATATATCGTTTGAAAGCTTAAAGACTCTAGTTTTCATATTTGGTGACTGTTTTTTTTTTATATTTTACAGAGCAACTGTAATTAATTAATTTGTAAAGAGTATTTAGACTCAGAGAGCGAGTTCTGACCTTTGCTTTTAAATTGTGATACATATATAAAATCATGAAAAATCTGCAAAAATCTCCATTCATGTTCATGTCAGATGTTCAAAAGATAACATTCATTCTATTTTTTTTAAACGGTCTAAAAGTGTTTCGAATATAAAGTAAAATCAATAGGTCCTACATTTTTGGTGCAGCATGAACTATTACGTAAGTCCAGGGTTCTTGTTGCATGTCTTTAATGTTATTTTAGAGGATGAATTGAAATCAAATACTGCCATACCACCCTTAATACTTCTGAATGTGATGTCTATGTCATAAATATTGAGAAAAGTAAGGAAAAACATGTTTCAGATCACTCAAACCATAAATGGAAATGGTTAAAACCCTAATATGGTTACCAATGATGGTCATTTAGTGGAGAAGCTTGGTACTGCGCCCAAACAACATTTCACTGAAAGCTATTTTTTTTAAATATCAACCTCAAATTTGTAGCAAAACTTCTTCAGATTTTAGGTTTTAATTATCTAGCAGTTTTAGAGTGAAACATGTTTTGTAAAATATATAATTTATATTAAATATAAATATTTAAATTTGTACATTTGATATTTTCATAAAACTTAAACTTCCCTAACTTTTTTGTAATATACTTTTAATAACTTTTTTCACCTCTACAATACTCTGCCAAGTGTCTTCTTTAAAAAGAGCCTCAAGTCTCTGCTCCAAAGCATTCAAAATGTATAACAATTTAAGTTGGAAATGTCACCTCAAAAGGTGGAACTGACAGTTAACAGGTTAAGATAATGTTGCAATTTCTGGCAATGCACTGTTATTTAAATGCATTTATAAAGTAAATGACAAGTCCTTTATATTCCAGCATACAGCACACTAAATGAGTCAGAGCAGCTTTACTCCTTGACTTCCTGTTTGAGTTACATGTTTACTTTAGCTTGTTAGCGTGAGAAAGCACAGGTCCACTTTTTCAGAGTGCAGCAGACATGCTCCAGAGGACACATTGTTCACCCCTCAGTCAGAGATTCACGAGAGAAACTGCTATGTCATGCATTAAAAAAACCCGGGGTTCTCCACACTCTGTTTAGTATTACAAGAGCTCTGTTATGAAACCTAGTGAGCCGTGTTGCTGTCCACAGCCTACACTGACAGTAAGGCAGCATGATATTGAAATGATTTGAAACACTAAACACTAGAAAAATGGGACAAACACAGATTGCCCGTGACTTCTTGGCATTCTGATGTAATCCTCTAAAATATCTAATGTACTAGATTAAATTGTGTAGGGTGAATGTGAAATGTAGCATTGCATCACTTGCTCACCGCTGGATCCTCTGCGGTGAATGGGTGCCGTCAGAATGAGAGTCCAAACAGCTGATTAAAACATTGCAATAATCCACACCAAGAAGTACATCGTTAACATGTTTTAAAAACCATTGCTTCTGGCTAAAATCCAGCTAAAATATCTTGGCTTTATCCACGATATTGCTTTCTTCAGTGAAAAAGTTGTCTGGTCTGAATCAGGAGGGAAATATGCACAGATCAAACACCATTTTTAAAGTTAAAACAGCCCACACAGATCTAAATAAATGTGGGTGGATTGTGATGTGAGAGGACAACAGGAGATGGATTTTTCAATGGAGGAAGTGTTATTATTGATTATGGACTTAAAGTTAAAGCTCCTTAATGATTTTAATGATATGCTGCGGATTGGATTGTGCCATTGATAATTTCATTAGAACTCTGTTACAATGACAATAAAGTAAAGTCTAAGTCTAAGTGATGGATTTAATTTCAAAAACTAAGTTAATTGATATACTGGAGTGGTGTGGTTTACTTGTGTATTATTGTGATCTTTTTATCAGTTTGGACTCTCATTCTGACGGCACCCATTCACATCCATTGGTGAGTAAGTGATGTAATGCTACATTAAGATACAAACTGATCTACATCTTGGATGAAAATGTTAATTTTGGGGTGTAACATTCCATTAAAATGATGTCTAATTAGGCAGCTCAAGTTTTGGAACGATCTGTGTTCACTTCATGAGCGCATATATATATTATTCAGTCAATTGAGTTTATTTTTCTATTTAACAAACTCGTAATCACTTCACCAGGACGTGGAACGCAGAGTAAATGTTTGTACGTGAATCACAGTTGTTTGTCCTGGCCGTATAAAATATGTTGCATATTTATTTATTCTCCCAGGGACCCTAAACAACACACTGCGCACTGCGGGATCATCCGATGATCATCACGTGTTGTCGAGCTTGACAGTCACTAGAACGTTTGAGACGTGAACTGATCATTCACGAGTCCACGTGCAGTTCGAAACGCACCAGCTCCTGCTGTGAGGTTCTGTTTGTTTTTCCACATCAAGAGAGTTTTCAGAGAACCAGAGGAACGTGTGAACATCGAATGCAGAGAAGAAGGGCTCCCACTTTCTCACGCTGAAACATATCAGTATTCTGCTCTGGAAGTGGAGGGCATTAGCATGTATTACTGACAGACTGACTGATCTCTGATGCTAGCGATGCCGCTGCGGTCTCAGAATGAATGAGCTGAGATGTTGTTCTTGGCCTGCTCCAGTGTTTGAATATGTGGTTTATTTGTGTGAGTAATAATAATAATTGAACGTTTTTTATTTTTCCCTCAAGATTTAGATTACATTTCTGCATTTAGCAGACACTTTTATCCAAAGTGACTTACAGTGCATTCAGGTTATACACGATTTGATCAATATATGTGTTCCCTAGGAATCGAACCCACAACCTTTGCACTGCTAACGCAATGCTCTACCACTGAGCCACAGGAACAGATTAGTTATCAAGTCCAGCATATGTACAACAATGTTTGCCAAATCGCAACGTTAGAGTTCAAAGCAGGGTTGTTATTGTTACATTAAACTAAAACTTACATTAAAACCATGAAAAAAGTTGTTAATTAAAAAACATAAACTTTAACTGAATTTTTTATTATTATTATTTATTATTTCAACTAGTTGCAGATGCAATATTTCTTATTTGAACTGCATGTACTGAAATAATTTTAATTATATATATATATAGACATTAAATAACTAATAATAATGACAAAATCGCAAAAGAATAATTTAACTAAAATGTAAATTAAAACAGAAAATACACACACATTGTTTTCATATACAGTTTGTATTGTTTCACTTCTTTAATATAATATAAATACAAATATATATATTTATATTAATATGTAAATATAATATTATAGCATTAATATTCTATTCTTTTATATAATTAAATATTTAACAAAAATAAAATGAATAAATACTATTGACATAAAAAACAAATAAAATGACAAAAAACACAAAATTACCCAAAACTTAAAAAGCTAAATAAACTGAGAAAATACAAAAATAAAAATAATTCAAAATATTTAAATAAAAACAATAAAAGTATCTAATTGATACTAATCAAGAACAGCAATTGTTCACACAGAATGAGTTATTGCGATCATAAATAGTTATAAGTAGCTCAATGGAACAAAACAAAAGGTTCTTGGAGTGTTTTTTCTACTTTTAATTTGACTTCTTAAAAAACATGAAAAAAGCAGAAGCAATGCAGCAGTCAATGTCCTATTATTTCTCCATTATTTCTCCATTGATGGGCTTTCAAAGGTAGCCTTGCATTCTGATGAAATAAAACATATTGCAAGCAACAAATGAGTTGTTCTCTTTCATAGGTAACTCTACACTGCGTTGCTTAGCTTAACGCATCGGGAACGCCTTCGCGTGACCGAGTCCTGAACCCATATAGAATCACGCCAATTCATTGGCTGATGGCGCGACGCCGTCTCTGACGCAATGACGTCGTCAGGTCATACTGGCGAACGCGCCATCCACTCCTCAGATTTCTCTGCCTTCACGAAGCGGCCACATCGCCCTTCGTTGTTGCGATTTCCTACCCATCTAATAACTTTGCGATTATCCATTTGCACTTCGGCGACTGCCTCTGTGGAACTTTGTTCTCCTCGCGGTGAAGTGCCATGGAATTTCGCCGCTGTATGCCACCGTGCACGCGTTTCATCGCTCGCGAAGACCCACACAGTAAGTGTATTTTGTGTTTGGGTTTTTCGCACGCACGTGAGGCAGTTTATGGGACCTCTAACTGCGAAATTTGCGACGATTTCCGTCTCATAACCCTCCGCTCTCGGCTTGAGGATTATGAACGTGAATCCTCCAAATTTTCACGGCGCGCATCGAGCACCAACGCGCCGCCTCGTGAGATCGCGGCCTCTCGTGAGGCCGCGGCCTCTCGTAGAGGCGCGAGCTGGGGTTCAGATGTCGAGCTCGAGGAGATGGAGAGTGAGCAGACAGGCCTCGCCTTTTCTCTCCCCCCCTCTTCCGAGCGCGCACGTGCGAATTCGCCGGTCGAATTTTTGCCTGTTTTTCAATTTCCTAGCCCGAAAGCACGTGATTTCGTTTCTTTCGGGCTAGATGATATTCTGCACACGGCAGCCTCCGACTCCGAGGATTTCGGGCCTGCTTTAGCAGATGCGCTCCCGCCTAACAGCCAGGAGGCGCGGCCTTCAGCGGCCTACTCTGAACTCGTGGACGTGCTTTCGCGCGCCACCGAAAAGCTTGCGCTTGATTGGCCCGATGAGCCCCGCGAGTCTCGAGCTTCGAAGCTCGACGATCGCTTCCTCATCGGCGCGCACTCCAAGCTTGAAAGGAGGAAGCTGCCATTTTTCAGCGATCTGCATCGTGAGATCTCCAGTTCCTGGAAGCAGCCATTTTCCTCCCGCCTTACTAACGCGGCAGCCGCTGACTTCACCAACCTTGTGGGTTCTGTGGAGCAGGGTTACACCGCCATGCCGGTGATTGAGGATACTTTGGCCTCACATCTTTCACCTTCTTTGGCTCCTTCTTGGAAGTCCCGCCCCCTCCTTCCTTCCAAGCCGTGTAGGACCACTTCCGCCCTTATCGGGAAGTCCTACATCGCGGCCGGTCAGGCAGGTATGGCCCTTCACACAATGGCCATCCTTCAGGCCTACCAGGCGGACGTCCTGAAGGAAATGGACGAAGGGACCGGCTTGACTCCTGAAGCCGTGAAGGAGCTACGAAGAGCCACTGACTTGGCTCTGAGAGCCACCAAGCACACCGCACGTGCCGTGGGGCGCTCTATGGCGGCTTCGGTGGCCGCAGAACGCCATCTGTGGCTCAACCTGACCGAGATTCGGGAGAGGGAGAAGACGTTTTTAATGGACGCACCCATCTCACAATCTGGGTTGTTCGGGGAGGCTGTTAGCGCTGTAGTGGACAAGTTCCGCTCAGCCAAAACCCAGTCGGCTGCTCTCAATCAGTTCATGCCGAGGAGAGCAAGGGATTTTTCAACTCCCTCCTCCTCTGTGTCTAGGGAGCAGCCGCCCCCCAGGAGGGAACCCCCTAGCGGCGGAGCCCAGGCCACGCGCCTTCCCCCCACTACGGTTTGGGGAGCCCGCGGCCGGTCTTCTTCCCGCCAACAACCACGCAAGCGGGTTAACATGAAGCGGCCCAACAAGCCTGCCGCTTCGGCTAACCCGGGTCGTTCCTGACCTCCGGGTCGGAATGAGGAGAGTCGTTTCACCGTTACGGGGCGAGGCCAGACCGCGAAAGCGTTTCTGCCCGCCCCGAACGCGCTCTCCTCACTTAAATCTGTCACAACCACCCTTCGAGGCTTGGTGTGCAGATCCAATTCACCCTCATTTTCACTCGGGCTGGCAGTTGGGGGACGCGTTCGTCTTTCCCCCTTTGCAGCCCGTCCACTCGCCGCCGGCGTGCCGCATGTTAGGAGACATAGCTGTTTCTCTCCTGCAGTGTACGGAACCCGTGCCGGCCACCCGTCAGCCCAGCACTTCTCTCTCCGCCATCCCGAGCAAGGACGCCGAGGGCTTTCCTTCACGGTGGAGGGTGCCGCTGCTTCCAGGCCTTCTCGACACCCCATCTCAGGTATGTCTTCCCTTGCACGACACTATGATTCCTCTGTCACACTTCCTTCACGAATGGGAGCGTTTACCCGGGGTATCGCTGTGGGTTCTCCGCACAATTCGAACCGGTTACACTCTTCAGTTTGGGAAAAATCCCCCCCGTTTCGACGGGGTTCACCTGACAGTAGTAAACAGCGCCGCCAAGGCTTCTGTTCTACAACAGGAACTTTCCTCCCTCCTGCAGAAAGGAGCAATAGAGGAAGTACCGCAGACGGAAGTCGAACGAGGTTTCTTCAGCCGCTACTTCCTCGTTCCAAAGAGGGACGGCGGCTTGAGGCCTATCCTGGATCTACGGCGTTTGAATCTTTCCCTCTACAAAGGGAAGTTCAAAATGCTGACGATGAGAACCATCATGTCTCAGGTTCAGGAGGGAGACTGGTTTGTCACCATCGACCTGAAGGATGCGTATTTTCACATCCAGGTCGTTCACAGACACAGGAGATTCCTTCGGTTCGCCTTTGGAGGGAAGGCTTACCAATACAAGGTTCTGCCCTTCGGCCTGGCTTTGGCCCCGAGGACATTTACCAAATGCATGGATGCTGCACTGGCCCCTTTGAGGCTCCAGGGCATCCGTGTACTGAACTATCTGGACGACTGGCTCATTCTGGCTCACTCCAGGGAGCTAGTGAGTCGTCACAGGGATATCGTTCTCGGCCACATCCATTCTCTTGGCCTCAGAATGAACGCCAAGAAGAGTGTGCTCCTCCCATCTCAACGAACTGTATTTCTAGGAGTTCGTTTGGATTCCGTTCAGATGCAGGCCCGTTTGGCTCCTGCCCGGATACCAGTTTTTACAGCATGTTTGGCCCGCTTCAAGCTAGACCATCATGTCTCTGTAGGTACCTGCCGCAGGCTGTTGGGCCTTATGGCAGCAGCCTCCCCTGTGTTGCCCCTAGGGCTGCTTCACATGAGGCCATTCCTTTGGTGGATGAAGGAGCTGAGGTTACACCCCACTGTACCAGCTACTCGCCTTGTCAGAGTGTCGCGCAGTTGCTGTCGACACCTGTTAATGTGGCGAGACCCCGTCTTTCTCCGGAGCGGGGTGAGAATGGGTGCGATCCACCGTCGCCATATGATCACGACGGACGCATCAATGACAGGCTGGGGCGCGGTCTTCGAAGGAAGGCCGGCGAGTGGAGAGTGGAAGGAAGAGTTCCTCTTTTGGCATATAAACTGCCTGGAACTCAGGGCTGTCTTCCTGGCTTTGAAGTATTTTCTCCCCGTTCTCGGGGAGCATCATGTCATAGTCAGGACGGACAATATGGCGGTTGTGTCCCACATAAACCGCCAAGGAGGTTCAAGGTCGCGCACCCTGGACAGGCTTGCGCGCCATCTTCTCCTTTGGTCTCAAGACAAGTTCCTCTCTTTGAGGGCGGTTCACGTTCCGGGAGTACTGAACCTGGCGGCCGATTTTCTGTCGAGGCAGAAGCTCAAGCCGGGGGAATGGATGTTGAACCGTCAGACGGTATCCCAGATCTGGGATCTGTTTGGCAAAGCGGAGGTGGACCTCTTTGCTTCTCAAGAGTCATCCCAGTGCCCGCTCTGGTTCTCCCTGAGTTTCCCGACGACTCTAGGCATAGATGCGTTCGCCCACCCATGGCCGAATGTCAGTCTGTACGCGTTTCCGCCAATAAAGCTGATTCCGGCAGTACTATGCAGAGTGAAGGTGAGCGGTGCCCGTCTCCTTCTCATAGCCCCATTCTGGCCCTCCCAGACCTGGTTCTCGGAGCTAACTCCCCTCTTGTATCGGCCTCCTTGGGAGATTCCGATCAGGCGGGACTTACTGTCCCAGCTTCAGGGCAAGATCTGGCATCCTCAGCCGGAGCTCTGGAAGTTGTGGGTATGGCCCATACAGGGCCAAGGGCTGTAATTGATGGTTTGCCTGCCGAAGTTCAGGAAACCATAGCCAGTGCCAGAGCCCCCGCTACCAGGAAGCTATACTCTTCCAAGTGGGGCGTCTTTGAATCGTGGTGTTTGACTCGTGCAATCGACCCAGTTAACTGCCCTGTTGGTCCAGTGCTGGAGTTTTTGCAAGAAAGGCTGACAGCGGGGGCGGCTGCTACCACCCTTAGGGTTTATGTAGCGGCCATTGCAGCTCGGAGAGAGCTGGATGAGATCCCCTTGGGGAGGCATCGGTTGGTCTCCGCTTTCATGCGTGGGGCCAGACGCCTTAGGCCTGTTCGCCCCACGGCAGTTCCTTCTTGGGACTTGTCAGTCGTCCTCGAAGGACTAGTGACGGCCCCTTTTGAGCCCTTAGAGTCAGCTTCGGATCGGATACTGACTCTTAAGGTTGTTCTTTTACTGGCGCTTACGTCACTGAAAAGAGTTGGAGATCTGCAGGCTTTTTCTGTCAGTGAAACGTGTATGGACTTTGCCCGGGTCTAGTCAAAGTTACCCTGCGGCCTAGGCCGGGTTACATTCCCAAGGTCTTGTCCACGTCGTTTCGTTCTCAAGTGGTCACTCTTCACTCTTTCCATCCCCCTCCCTTTGCTTCAAGTGAGGATGAGAGACTCCACATGCTCTGCCCGGTCAGGGCATTGAAGCTGTATGTGGATCGCTCCAAGGTTTGGAGAAAATCTCCCCAGTTATTGATCTGTTTTGGTGCTGGTCGCCGCGGGCTTGCCACGTCAAAGCAGAGGATTTCTCACTGGGTGAGAGATGCTATTTCGCTGGCTTATGAGGCGCGGGAACTCCCTTCACCTCTTAGTCTTCGGGCGCATTCTACTAGAGGCGTAGCCTCCTCTCAAGCTCTTTTTAGAGGGGTACCCCTGGAGGATATTTGTGTTGCGGCAGGATGGTCCTCTCCGCACACCTTTGTCAGGTTTTACAACCTTGATGTTGATACGGCTCCAGGTTCTCAGGTCCTGTCTGTTTGAACCGACCGTATGTTGTTGGTTCATTATTGGGCCAGATAGGCAGCGTTTTCAGCTTGGCGTGTTTGGTATATCGTTCCCGATGCGTTAAGCTAAGCAACGCAGTGTAGAGTTACCTATGAAAGAGAACGTCTCGGGTTACTCGCGTAACCCTTGTTCTCTGAATAGGGAACGAGACACTGCGTTCGCTGCCAAGCTTCTCAGGCTGCCGACAGGATTCTTTTCGGCAGAGAAATCTGAGGAGTGGATGGCGCGTTCGCCAGTATGACCTGACGACGTCATTGCGTCAGAGACGGCGTCGCGCCATCAGCCAATGAATTGGCGTGATTCTATATGGGTTCAGGACTCGGTCACGCGAAGGCGTTCCCGATGCGTTAAGCTAAGCAACGCAGTGTCTCGTTCCCTATTCAGAGAACAAGGGTTACGCGAGTAACCCGAGACGTTTTACATTTATGCATTTACATTTAGCAGACGCTTTTATCCAAAGCGACTTACAATTGCATTCAGGTTATACATTTGCATTAGTATGTGTGTTCCCTGGGAATCGAACCCACAACCTTTTGCGCTGCTGACGCAATGCTCTACCACTGAGCCACACAGGAACATCAGGAACATATGAGTTGTTTTGCCAGATCGATCACATTTTTATTTGGCCTGCTTGGATGCTCATCAAAGGCGTTATCCACCTGGTGATGGGAAATCAGGCATTATCATAGACTGAGGTCAAATCATCTTCCCAGTTGGGAACGTTTGGTTCTCCAAATGCACAGAAGAGCAAAGGTAGGATCAGATTTCAGGAGTACCTGCACATGAGTTTCCCAGAGATGACGCTGATGTATGAGCATCTTGATCTTATGAGCGCGAGCTTAACGGAGGTCAATCCTTCCCAAACCCAGAAACTAAAGCAGCAGTTCAATCATGGATGTGAAAAGAGTACTTTACATCTACTTCTTCTAATTCTGCAGTATATATAATGTGTATTATATAAAGCATATACATATCTTTTCAATGTATATACTTTTAATATTATTATTATATGCAGTAACCAGTTTCAATTTTGTGTTTGCAAATCCATTTTAATTTCTAAAAATTAATATTAATATGAAATGTATCATTACATTTAACTTATATATATGTATATATGAAATAGCATTTTTTTTCTTAAAAAATTCAAAATATCTAAAATATCTCATTTAATTTTCAGTTTGATCATTTATTGCATGCATTTAAAATGTTTAACATTACATACAAAGTAAAAATACACATATGTAAAGTATAGTGTTAATATTATTGTGTATTTTATATAATTTAATATTCATTATTGTTATAGTTGTTTTATTTTGCAAAAAAAAAAAAATGTATTTGATAATTGGTCATCA